>NDGN011351864.1:0-12724 GCA_002564285.1 Tympanoctomys barrerae | reverse complement strand
GCATCTTGTACTATGAATAACCACTAAGAAGATAACAATATGCAATATATTAATTATTGAAACCGGTTTCAATCTGTTTTGAAACTGTCTCATTGCTGTTTCTCAATAAAATTAATAAAAAAAGTTTGAAACAATTTCTATGTAGTTGAAATTAAGCCACAATATAGATGCCTACAAGATAAAATCATGTCTCTGAAGCACATTTCTTCCAAATCCATAGTTTTGTATAACTATGTGGTCATAATACAAAAAGACTAACTCTTACTCAGATTGATGTCCTTGTCTCTGCCATTCTACTAAACAGGAATTGCGGACAATTTGGTGCTTGAAGCAGCAGTTAGCAGCAGGACAGCCTAGTGTGGTCTCAGGTTGTGTCTCATCATGATCGCAATTAATGGTAACCACATGAATTCTTTAAAAGTAAAACAAGAACCGGAAATAGCTCAGCGGATTAAAGCACCTGCAAGCAGGCAGAGAAGAAGGGTTTCATTCCAAGGGCCTACCAATGCCGGCCCCGCCCCCGGGGCCCCAGACCTGGCATGGTAGCGCGCTTCTGTACGCCCAGCTCTTGGGAGGCTGTAAACATGCAGATCACTATGAGTCCGATCTAGTACTGAGACCCTGAACACCTGTAGACCCTTCCCTAAAATACCAATAAGTAAGTAAGTAAATAAATAAATAAATAAAAGTAAAAAAAAAACCCTGCTGTTTTATAGAGAATAATTAGTAGTGAGTTCAGTTATTCTATAAAGTAAATTTAATGTACTCTATATTAAGTCCTTAAGAATAATTCATGATTGGGGTCAGGGAGATGGCTTAGTGGAATAAACGCTTCTCTGGCAAGTGCAAGGGCCTGAGTTCAATCTTCAGTTCTGCCCCCAAAATAATAATAATTCATGATTAATTTTGTGTATAAAATATAAATAAAATGCATATTCACCAAAAAGTGAACTCCAGGGGAAATTATGCAATATAGCTTGTAAAAGAATTTTATGTTTCAAAATTATGTGGTTTTGTTAGAAGATCAATAATGCAAACTTAATCCATTGAATTAAAAATACAAACTATTAAAGAGTTTATAGAGGACTATTGAAAAATTGAGGACGAAAATAATAAACACCAGAGTACAATCATCTTCAACGATAACTTGTCAATAGCTTTTATATGAATCTTTCTGATCTGTTTTCTGTGCCAGCTATTTTATTGTAATTCACTAATGTTCTTCAATGCAAGAAATAAAACAATAGAATTTCATAGATATAAATAAAGCATATTGCTTAATAGTACGTGAACTAATCAGGGACATAACATGTCCTGGTGATTTTCCTTTTCTTTTCCAGTACATATTTAGCTATCAGGTTGTGGAATTACATATATACTCTTTCTTCATTCTGTTGCAAGTCATACTCAAGGAAAGCATAGTATTACAGCAGGAGGAGACATCCAAAAGGAGAGAATTTAAAATGAGAGGCAAAAAATGGTAAATGAAATAGCTGTGGAAAATACTTAGAGGGAAATGCTGCGATTATTGGTGGGGTTAAAAGTATATCACTGAAATACTCGATCCATCCTATCAGTGATAAGCATGAAGGTCCTACTGAGAATTCATCCTTCATTATCCAAGAAGAAAAGTCTCACAGGTGTCCTCTTTCATACCCAGGTAGTTGATTTGTATTTCACACCTGGGAATCTGAATTTGTTGTAGATTTTATTTTCACTGATTTCCTCTTATCAGTAATGATTAATAGTTCAATAGATAATAGGTAAATAATGAAAGAAATAGAAGCAAAGTTAGTATAAGTATAAACAGGTATATTTGATTTATGTCAAATTTATACTTTCAGAATTCTAGAAAAAAATATTATATAAAACTTAAACTGCTTATTTATAATTTTGGAATAGTTGCCTAAAGTTTTCCATGTCTAATTTTATATATAGTTATTTAGAAAAGCAGCATTTTTGATAAAATACTTTTGTTCTGATTTTTACCAAAATTGACTGAATACTTTTTTAAATATTTGGGTACTTAGGATACAGATTTGGGAATTATAAAGTTTTTTCATAAAAAATTCAGGAACTTGCATTTTAATCTTACAGTCTTGATATGATCTTTTATCTAATTTTAATTGTTTTATAACATTTTATAATACTATATACAAATGTGTGTATGTATGTGTTAGCTTAAAAGTGTTTTACTGCTAGCATTGTGCTATCAAAAAGTTCAGAGATCTTATTAGCATCCACGAAAAGAATTGAATGCCATGATCAGAGAGAATAATATTTAAATATGGATATATTTTAGTTTTGGCATAAGCATTTTGAAACACTGTAATTAGGCATTGATTTGTTCACGATGGTTGTGAGGCACCTCCCCTCACAACCCAAGCATTTGGCTTACATTAGTGCAGATTGCATGACGGAGCTTGATTTACAATGCTCTCACATTCATTCAAGGTAGTGTTCCCATTCAGGTAATCTCTCTCCAGAGACAGAGTTGACCCATCTGTCTCTTACACGTTGATTTCATTGGTTCATTGAAAGAGTAGAGCGGAAACTTCCTATCAGGAAATAAGTATGATAGGAATGATTTTAATCTGTTCTTTATTATTTACATATTTACATTGTGTGAAGACATAAGACCTCTTTCCATTACTATGAAGCATCCCTTACCCACAACATTAGCTCATAGTTTTCTAAATATATGCTTTTAAAATTCTATTTGAATTGTCAAAACCTGCATGAAAGTTGAAGTGTTCAATATGCTGACCACTGCACGAAGACTTGGGAAAAAAGACAAATCATTTGCTCTAATAGGCACTTCAACGTTGCACTGAATGTTAATCTGATACCGGAAATCATACATAAAATATCCAGAGAAGAATTTGCCAACTTTCCTCAGTGTAAGTCCACTCTTCAGGATTAACATCACGTGTACTTTGGGATGTGCTAAACTTTAGTTGAGCTGTCATGTCAATTTATTTAATCATACATTTTATCTTCTAATGTTTAAGGAGCTTCACAAACTTTGTGGTATGAAGTGTATGAGAACTGAAAAAAACAAATGATTTCCAGAGCATGTACCTCTTTGTCCTAAAATGGACTAAGTGTGAGCCACCTGAAATTATTCTCAAAGACACTAATTCAAATAAAAAAGTGCAAAAGCAAAGCAAAGAAGTCCTAAACCTTGGAAACTGATTTTAAAGAAAATCTTCAGAGAGTAGAGTGCCATTTTATTCTTGCATATAAATTAAACCAGAAAATGGCATTTGGATAAGAGTGGCCCGTGTGACAAGGATGTGATACTGCACTGAGAAATCCGGACATAGAACAATCTGTCCCTCCTATCAACTGCTGTACTATGCAAGTGAGAAGCCATATGCTAGCAGGCAGAGGGGAAATTCATTCTCTTTATTTGCTGGAAAAAAAATGAGCAGAGGTTATTTGACTAGAAATTACTTTGTAGGCTACTGTTTCATATTCTTGTCTGGAAAGAGATAACCATGACGGCTTGACTATAAGCACCATTCCATAATTGAAATCTGAAATAATAGTACTTAAAGTTTCATCCTCAAAAGTTAATACCAAATGAAAAGGTAGTATGTATTAAATATTAGCAGAAGGAAATATTAGAAAATGCCCTCAGAAATAGATTTTCTAAAAATAAAGTCATGGTATTAAAAGTGTTCCTTCTAAGGTAAGCGGGTAATAACACAGTCTCAAGTACATCGTTGGAATTTGGAGAAAACTACCATGTTCAGCCTAGTTGGCCAGATTTGGAAAAAGTCCAAAAATAATTGAAAAGTTCCCAAATATTTTATGCAACTCTGCTAAGTTTATGTAAATTCTAAAATAGGATATATCACATTTTCTACAATCTTTATGTTAGTTGTTCCAAAATACATTTGTTTATTGACTTTTGTACATTTCTTAGGATCCAATTGAATGTTATCAAAATGAAGGCAAGTTTTCATAAGTTGCATGTATTGATTATCACAAAAATACATATTCCAGTCCCATCATTGCACACCAATGAACGCGCACTTAATTTAAAGTATGCTTGTTGGGTTGTGGATGGAGCTCAGCAGCACGAGGCCTGCCTGGCAAGTGCAAGACCGAGAGTTTGTTTCCTATTAACCAAAACAAGCAAACAAATAATATTTGTTATTAACTAACTACACCTTCTTAAGAAAATGAGCCACATTTATAAGCATATGAATATATGTACCCACACATACGCATTTTTGTACAGTATATACGGGCTGTCAGTTGCAACATTACAATGAAGTTGTCTGATGCGGAGCCACCCTTTCTGTGTAGATCTTACAAATCTGATGAGATTTCCCAACACTGATTGAGAAGGGAGGATAAAACAATGCTGGCATCTTGGTCCATCTGCGTTTAGC
Source organism: Tympanoctomys barrerae (assembly GCA_002564285.1). Lineage (NCBI taxonomy): Eukaryota > Metazoa > Chordata > Mammalia > Rodentia > Octodontidae > Tympanoctomys > Tympanoctomys barrerae. The sequence goes on along the minus strand of NDGN011351864.1, from coordinate 8,321 downwards.
AACAGGTTATAGCAACATTGGTCTCCTTTTTATTCATAATCCTCCATCCAGTGTTAAGATGTAAGAATGGCCACTCAACATTCTAAATTTATGTAATGCCATTGAGTTGCACACTTAAATGGTTTAAATGGCAAATTTTAGGTTTGCTATATTTTACTGAAATAGAAAAGGACAAAATTAATATAAGAAATTTCCAGATTAGCCATAAACATGTGCTTCTAGTTTTTGTCACTGTCTTTCATCTTACTTTTAAAAACTATATTTTTAAGTGTCTGAATCTGAGTACTCCGGTGATTACGCACATGTGAGTTGGCCGACAGTGCAGTGAGTTCTGCATCATATTTTTTCAGTTCAGCAGCAGCGATTATATAGTAAAAGATTTTGACTGAGTTTGTGTGCCAATTTGGATCACTTACAATCTGGAGAAGACACATACTTTCATAAATTTTGAATAATTCATAACAGGTTCCAGGTTGTAGATAGAAAAAAATGGGGCTCCATCTGCAGTAGTCTAACTTCTGTGCTACTAGGTCTCTCACCTTCCTTCTGTGAGGAATACTGCACCATTTTTTAACATAAACTTCTAAACACTGATTTTTTTTTTTTTTACTTGTACAACACTATCTGGTTAAAAAAACCCCAGCTGATTACCATTCAGAATTGATTGGTGGCATTTATAGGCAGGAAATAGACAGCTGATTAAATTAATAAGCATCACTGTGTTGCAGAGAAAGATTTGAGAATATAGTGCTTTGGTGAGGGGAGGTGGATGATTGACATATAAATTGAATCTGCGTACTGAGCTCCAGTCTTATAGCAATAAGCAATTGTTCTGCTGTGATGGCAACATTTTACTACTGCTTCTAATCATCACAACAAGCAGGGCCTGATTATGCTTTGATTATGTCTAAATGGCACTCCTAGTACTACTGAAACAATTCAATCTTTAATTCAAGTGCACTCAGATGGGGTGTCAAGAATCAGGTTGTTGGGCTGAGGGTAGGAGGACTGGAATAATAGCAAATTGGTTGTCTTTCTTTGCTAAGCATCAACACAAATTACACAGTATTGGGTGGATATAATTTTAAAATTTACATTAAAATTTACAAAATGTTCATCCATCATGGTACACAAAACCATTAAATACTTTATTAATACTTCTTTATATGTTTTCCATGAAGTACTATATAATAAACTAATTGGAAAATTATAGTCAAACTGAAACTGAAAGAAATATCGTATAATATAGTATTTTTACATCCAGATTTCAAATGATGGTAATCATTCAAATCTGTGATATCAATATAATCTAGAGAAAGGAATATTTTAAATGACAGAAAGTACAGTATAAGTTATTACATTGAACAGTAGAATAGATGTGGACAGATGAAAGGAGTAGTTAACTACATATAGGTACAATTTCAAATGGAAAGACTTTTGTAAATAATGTTTCAAGATCTTTTAGCTTTCAAAGGTAGGCTTGAGTGGGATGAATCATTTCATACTATATTACTTCCACCAGCAGTTTATAAACTGATAGTATATCCATCAATTTATTTGGATCAATACTAGATAATGTCTTGTACTTCTAGCATTGTGGATGGCATAAAGTTGTTCATGTAATACATTGTAAGAGGCCATCTTTCTGTTTGGAGATTTTTAAAGACTATATAAAAACCATTGAAAGAATTTATGCAAGTTGAATATTTTAAGGTATTGTTTGATAATTAGTGCCCAGCAGAATTCAAAATATACATTATATCCTAAATTTCATAAACTTGAAGAAAAAAATTTCATGTATATGTAAAAATTAGCTTACAAGTAATATTGCTTCATGTGAATTGTATAGAAGTAGAATACATGTTAATGTTAAATTTAATGAGTAAACAAATAAGGGATTAGGTTAACTATTCATGCTGTACCCATAATCATTTATTTTGTAATTAGCATAAGTGAAGATACAATATTTCTTCTTTTAAAATATACTTGGTACAGGGTCTTACTACACAGCACAGACCGATAGGGATTCTTCTGTTTTCAGCCTCTCCAGTGCTGGGATTACAGGCACACACCACCACTGTGCACCTGAAGACTGGGCCAATGTGGCATGTGGTACATGGGATTGAACCATAATAGCTCTTTATGACTCAGACATAGCTCTTGGGCTTTATTTCCAACTGGTATAATATTGTATATTAATCAAGGACACAACTGTCCAACTAAGCAATAGCTATGATGTTAACTATTTAACAGTTAAAAATATTTTTATAGAAGCAAAATATCACAACAAAAATGATTAGATTTAGAAATGAGTAGTTCAGAATTTAAAAATTAAGATGGCAACAGAAAGGAGATTCAAATCATTTAGACTGTTAAATATGTTTCATAACACCAGAAAGGAGAACAATACCCATTAACAATAATTACATACTTTTTAACCATAGATAGAATTATGGTATCTCAGATGGAGATCTGAACAAATTTTTTCCCGTCTAACATGGGCCCATGCACATCTTCCATAAACATAATGTTTTCTTCTAAAACAAAATACTGCTTTAATGATGGTGTTTAATGTTAGTAATCTATCTTGGAAGAGTGCCAGTACTAGGGAAGGCTAATGGGAAATTCATTAATTATGGTCTGCTTACCATTTCATTGTCAACTCTGATCATTAAGATAATCTATCTTGACTACTTTTATTACCCCATAAAGTGAATCGTAATACAATTTGAATTTAACCAGTACGTCAAAATTTCATATTTGTGCTTTATCTATAAAAAATTTTAATGCCACCTAGAATGAAAGTGAATCTATATTTCATTTAAAAACATAGCTTTGTAATTAATTTGCTTTTGAAGAGCTTCACTGTTATACACAACTACTTTTGCCTGAGCATTTCTTTCTTTCTTTTTCTTTTTTTTTTACTGAAAACTCTATCATTTGTGCTCTATTTTTTCTGTAAAGCAATTGTTTCACAAAAATTATGCCTTGAAATGAATTTCATCTCTGGTGTGCCTACAATGAACCAATATAATTATATGAACTTGCAATATGTTGGAAATTATTGAGAGTATTACATTACTGAAAATTATTGAGAATATACGTCAGGTATTTGCAGATACATTATGCATGTATAAAGTAAGGTGAAAATATGTTGTTTAAATAATTCAAAGCATTGTTATTTCAAAAATTTCTCTACTAGACATCCTTTAAGTTGCACGGGTAGCTAAGTGAGACAGTTGATTTCTTCTCGGAAGATCTGTTCAGTGCCTTACCTAGATTGAGAAAAAAAGTCTTGAAAACTACAGGCCTTGTAGATTTCAATTTATTTAGACCAAGATGGTAGTGAAGTGACACTGAAATTCCGAAGAGAGTTTAGAGAGAATGAATACAATAAAAAGTAAACTGCTTGTCTTGGTTACTTTCCTCTCATTGCTGGGACAAAATATGTTACACACAAAAATTAAGGGAGGAGAGGTTTATGTAGCTTACAGTTTGTGGAGGTTTCGCTCGACTGGATCCAAGGCAGAGTGGCACATGGCAGAGGGCAGCTGTTCATGGAGGCAGAAAACAGCAAAGAGCCTAAAGGGAGGAGCAGCGGCTGCTGTGGCCACTAGCAAGCCTGTCTTCCTTCTTTGTATTCAGGCTATCTACCTCCGGGTGGGTGTAGCACTCACACCCATAATCCAAGCATTGTATCATGAATTAATTATAAACTCTAGAAGCCCACCCCAATGACTGCATGAAGCTTTGGGGGTACAACTAGACACAAACCATAACACTGGTTCACTTAATATTTGTTAAACATAAAATTTCTTCTGTATCTTTTCATAGGCTCTGTAAACAAAATCATAAACTTAAATAGTCTCTGTTCCTAGCTGGTGATGCTTGGATCTGCTGATTTATACAGGTTTTGAAAGAGATAAGTGAAAAAACAAAATCTAACATTGCTATTGTTAAAAGAGATTCAGAAGTAAGCACCTTTGTGGTACAGGAATCTGTAGTAGGATTCTCTATAGCAGAGACATCATAAAATTATTTTGAGATGCACTTAAGATATTAGCAAAAGGATAAGTAGGCATTAAAGTGAGTTTAAGGAAAGTTAGATGAAATTGTCATATCAGGAAGAATCTGGAAAACCGCTGAAAGACATGTGTCAGTAGTAGATGAAAACAGATTGTTTATTAAGTGAATCCACATAAGTAAAATCATTACAGGTAAGTGTACAGACTTGTATTTTTTAAAATATGTTCCAAAGCCTTTCCTGAGTAATTGTGGGTCTAACAGTTTTTTGTGTGTTTTTTAAAAAGTCATTCTGACTATATATAGAATGAACAATAGATAATCAAAAATACGTGGACTGTTCCTATATTCAGCTGTCAGAGTGGTTCTCAACAGTCATTCTGGGAGTTTGAAATGAGTATAGAAGTTGGAGATGGAAAAAGAGCATGAATATGTAGAGACTCTGAGGATCATCCTTGAATATGTGAAGAGTCTGATGGTCACCTTGGGCTTGAAAGTAAAGCATAGAGACGTGTCAAGGGCTATGGGTACTTAGGACAGCTCAGAGCATCCTGGAACAGCTAGACTCAGGTCCCAAGGGCAGATCATTCTCTGTATGGGTTTAAGCTACCCTAAGCTTAACCATCATGACAGCAAGCATTAGACTGACCGTCTAGGCCTCCTGGATCTCGTTCCTGTAATAAAGGCTGTGAGCTTCTCACTGTTTCTAGGTCTAGAAATAAAATTACAAGGGTGATTGTTACATGCACGATTATATTAACCAAAGGGTAGGTGATTTCCTAAGAAACTGGACTAGTTACTTTCTGACAAGTTGGTTTGAGGTCCAGTGCTATTACAAAATGAATAACATATTTGCCACACACTAAAAGTTTTGCTTATTTGGTCCATGTAAATATTCTTTTCCCCTTTTAGACATTGTTTTCTATTTTAGACATTTGTTTATTGAGTAGTTTCCTAATTTGTGAAAAGTGCTACAAATATCATTTGCTCAATAACATTATTCATATTGAGCAAAATATCATAGTCTTCTTGATTCTTACATATTCTTTACCAATTTTTGCATTATGATGTATTGTTTTATGTTCCTTCTCCCCGGCCCCTTGTGGCCTTGTTGTCACCCTGAGCCATCTCCTGAGCCCCTTGTGTCCTTGTTGTCACCCTGTAAACCTCTTAAGAACTGAGTAATATTTGGATTAACATCAGCCAGCCAACACAAGGGTTTCATAAATACCCAGTAAACCGGAACACACTGTACATCCACTATGGTTTCTCCTTCTATGCCCACAAGAACTTGTGTGTTCAGTAAAAACTCTTGATATTTAGTCCAACAATCAACAACACAATATTCAGTGCCTTTACCATTAATAGATAAGTAATTATCATCTTAAATTGACTACTTTTAATGTGGTACTTTTGACTAATATTATGACAATTATGCTTCTTAAGAAACCTATGCTTCATAATGCCAAACACTTTCGCCTCACCCCTCTCTCCACATAGGAATGCTGTTAAATATATAAGGATGGGTAATATAATTCTTGGTATTTATTAGTTCCAATTTAATAATATGATCCCAAATTATTTAATTTAAACAATAATTGTTTTCAATCTCAAGCTCACATCAAAGTGATATTTGACAGAAAAAGTGCTTCCCTGGCAAGCTTAAGGGCCTGAGTTCAATCCCTGGTTCTGAAAAAAATAAACAAGGCCACAAAATCATCATAAACCTTCAGTTGTACTGAAATCAACATGTTAAAAAAATAGATTCGTAGGCTGTCTCTGGTGAAAAGCAGCATTAGTCTTTCCAGACCCAGTCAGTCTTTCTATTTTTTTCCCTTTAGTTATTTATTCATAAGTGATGTTTTCACTTTGATTTATAACGTCCAGGTTGTCTGCCTTGTAGGAATTTGCAATGGAATTATTCTCAAACTAAGGGACTGTAAGGCTTGGCAGGTCCTAAGGATTTTTTCTTTCTCTCTCTTTTAAAAAATCTTTTAGACCTTGACAAGACGGTAAAGATAATTTAGTCAACCTCTATTAGAAACTTGAATGCCGGTGTCTAGGGAGAGGCTATGACCCTCTCAACTTCAGTAGCTACAAGTGTTAGACTCAGGATGCCCCCAAACACCTTTCGGATCCATTTTAATAGTGGGCAGGAAACCCATGCTTCTTAATGCCAAACACTTTCGCCTCACCACTCTTTCCACATGGAATGCTGCTAAATATGTAAAGATGGGTAACAAAATTCTTCGTGTTTATTAGTTCCAGTTTAATAATATGTTCCCAAATTATTTAATTTACAAAATAATTGCTTTTAATCTCAAGCTCACATCAAAGTGATATTTGACAGAAAATTCCAAGGATATAAAAAGTTAATGTTTAGGATACTCATTGATCATGTATACTAGAAGCTTTGGAACTAATAATGAATGCATCATTGTGAACCTCTACCTCCAATAAATGTATCAGACTGCTCCTTCCCTGCCGATTCAGAAAACTAAAGTGAGGCTGTTAAAATGTTATAATGAAAGCAAGAGTGAGGCTATTAAGATAAAGTACTATAGGACGGGCGGGATAGTTCAGCAGACTAAGCTCCTGCTTAGGCAAGTTCAGGGAGCGGGATTCGATCCCCAGTACTTCATGCTGTGCTGGCCCCACCCTCAGGCAGTATGAGCAGGCAACAGAGTTTGGGCATGCTTGCACACGCCTGTAATCCAATCGCTGCAGAGGCTGCAAGGGCAGGATCACCAAGAGTCCAAGCTGTGTGGTGAGACCCTGTACCGCATACATAAAGTACTATAAAATTGGAGAATGACAAAAATAAAACTTTTTAACAAGTGTTATTGAATAATTTGTAAATACTTTTCAAACATGAAGTGTATAAAAGATACTAGTCATTTTACCAAAAAGTTAATAAAGATCTTTTACTGTGAACCTTAATTAAAACTGGAAACAGACATATTTTATGATTTTCTTCATTGATTTGATTTAAGATATCTGTATACAAAATATAAAAATCTTTTTTTTTCTATGAAAGCATTTTGGTAACTGCTGAACAAATTAGTGTTTACATCAGGCTTAACTGACTAATTTAAAAATGATTCTAGAGATTTTTCATTCAGTATTATTTATATATGCTGAGAGATATTAACAGACATTAGGCATCCCAAACTACCCCTATTCCTTGTATATTTCTGGGCTGCTTTCAGTTGCGTTCCTAGATAGGGAAAACAAATTTTAAGATTTTTACCTAAGCAAGCTATGGGAAGGACTTAAGCACCTCTTTGGTCCTGAGGCCTCATGGCCCCAGTATAAATGAAAATAATAGAAAAAGTCTAACAATGTCTATTCCAAAGCTGAAGGAAGGACCTTCAGAGTTCCTTGTGATGACTTTTTGCTTCTGTTCTGTGAAAGCTGTAAAAAAGTGTAGAACAATATGCCACATTATATTATTCTGAATGATAATACTAAAAATAGTTGGATCAGCATCTTCATCTTCATAATTGCTTTTGCTTGTTCAATTTTATTAATGTTAAATTAATTTGGTTAATATTAAATTTGGGAGATTTTTCAACATAGTGCTAAAGAACAATCTAGACTATGCTGCCGTTGCCCTAGTATAGTAGACAAGGCTAGCTTTAACGTATAGTTAATACTATTATTGAAGGTAGAATTTATGCACTTTGGCTAGATGAATTGAATGATATTTGGGGGAAAGTACCAATTGCTAATTGCTTAGATTTAACCTGGAGAATTATCTTTTTCCTCCTGCCCCAAAAATGTTAACTTTGATTTATGAAACAGAGTGCACCTCCCAAAACTTACTGCTTGCATTGAAGTAAAGATAGTATATTAAACTATTATAAGCTCAGCCTTTGTTAACTTCTTATGCAGAACACTTAGATATGGAGGAGGTGAATATAAATTATTTGTATCAGCCATGAAAAGAGACAATACCCCAAATCAGCTCTATCAGGGAAGTTTTAGCTTAGTAGAAATAAACCCATAAGCCATGTGCTAGGCTGAGTTGTGTCCCTCAGATGCCTTCAAACCAGTGCCGGAAACTGTAGATGTGGACTTTTCATGGGAAAGATCTTCACTGTAAATAGGATTAAATTAAGTTTTCCCCCTGTTTTTTTCCTGGAATATAAGAATGGTACCAAAGTGATTACAGGAAGCTCCCTTAGAAAAGAGGAGCAGGAGATACAGAGGCAGAGAAGGAAGTATGAGGGCATTTTTACTTTTTATACCTCATTTTTATACTTTTCTGCTGGATTGTTAAGACCAAGATAAAGCAA
>NDGN011351830.1:0-11258 GCA_002564285.1 Tympanoctomys barrerae | reverse complement strand
AAGTCCCCACCCCATGACTACATGAGGCTTTGGGGGGACAACTAGACACAAACCATAACAGTCGGTATATGTTATAATAATGTAAAATTTATATATACGTGTATTTATATGATAAGTATGTGAAAGTTATATAATTATGCTACGTATGCTATATATGTCATGTATATGCACATATATGTAAGATATATGTGTTTCTTTGAGACAGGGTCTTGTTATGTAGCCCAGGCTGGCCTTGAGCTTGTGGTGATCCTCCTGCCTCAGCCTCTACCTCCTGAGTGCTGGGATTGCAGGCATGAGCCGCCACACCTGGCTTGAGGTCAGGGTTTTTATTCCTATTAATTATTTCAAATGCAGCTGAACTCTTGTAGGATGACTAATGGTGGAAATATCTGTCTATCCCTTCATCACACACACACACACACAAACACACACACAAACACACACACATGCACACACACGCATGCACACACACGCATGCACACACACGCACCCCTTTCTTTTCTAGAAGTGTTTCACACATCCTTCGATGGGAAACAGGCTCTACAGAGTGATGTCTCTAAATTGATGCTCGGTAGCCTTTGGTCATTCTAGTACCAAAGCTTCTACCAGCCTCCACGTATTAAGCTTGTTTGGAAGTAACAAGAAACTTGAAATAAAACTTACATGAAGCGCACACCTGAAGGCCTACTTCCCTCTTTCATGTACTGTCTGCCTTCCTGCCTAGATCAGCCTGACTCCCCACTTAGAGAACTTTCAGAATCGGGTCGCTCTCAGTGCATGTGGGCCTCGCTTTGGGCTGAGCATAGGAACTTCCTGTAGGACCCAACGCCCTTCCAGTAATTCATAGCTTGGTACTTGTGCTAAGGTTGGAATTGTCCAGCGAGTCACCAAGTGACATTTGGTCCTTTCAGAATATCTTCTAGCTGTCACCTCTCAGGGTTTTTGGTCTATTTCAACTTACAGAACAATAACTAATTAAATACCTTGACTTATCAATCATCACTTATGCCTACAGCCATGGAAACATCTTGCAATAAGTGAGTTTCAAGTAGAGGCATAAACACCAGAAAAGAACATTACACAAAGCTGGCTACCCAGGGTTCATTATCAACTTACTTTGGATGTCTGTGGCCAGGACCCAGCTATATAATTGATTTTTCTAATTGAAATATTTTAACCATGCACCGATATCTTGTGACCTTCATCATCCAATTTTCTCTATATTAATAGATGCAAAAATATTTTTTAACCACAGTTCTGGGGCTCTCCTAGCCCACCTTCAGACATCCGCGGCATCCTTGTTGCCTGCTAGGATGTGTCATGTCTGTGCACTGATTCCCTGTGGTTCATGCAGTTGTTATGAGCTGAAAACATGGACTAATAAAAGTAAAAACAAAATAAAAACAAAATGAGCAAAACCCCAAAAGAAGCGATTAGTGTTGTGTATTCCCAGATAGGCTCTCAGCTACAGTATTTGCTCCTCAGCGAATAGGCTGGCCACACAGTTGAGCCGCACCTCAGATACTCACCAAGAATCCTAGTCTTGAACCCGTCAAAGCCCGAACTTGCTGAGCTTGTGCTTATGAAGGTGCTGTGGAGAGCCGGGGCCAGCTCCATTGTCTTAGAGCAAGCTTCAGCCGGACCAGCCCTGGAGCTGCCGGCTAGACCCCACCCTCCTGGCCTCGGGAGACAACAGCCTGGTTCGCTTGCTGCCCAGGGCCTGGCTCTGCTCTCAGGGCTCAGAATGTACGATGAACCAGGTAGACCGAGACCATGTGCTGTGGCCCCGACACAGTTTGTTCCCTTGGGTACTGGGCTGCTTAGCCCCAGTGTGACAGCATTAGCAGGTGGTAGAACCTTCCAGCGGTGGGGCCTAGTGGAAGGAAATTAGATGGTGGCAAGGCCACCACCCCAAAAGGGATTCAGGCCGGGGGTGGGAGTGGGCGAGGTCTGGCAGGGCTATTTAATTATAGGAGTAGGAGGTCCCAGATGGCACCCACCTCATCCCAGGTGCTCCTGCACAAGTTCTCTACATGTCATGGCCCTTGCCCCACTACGATGCAGCAGAAGACCCCACCAAACTCAGCTCCTGGTCTCGAGCTTCCCCGCCTCCAGAACCACGAGTGGAATAAACCTCTTTGCTTTATAAAGGATTCACCTTCACTGATATAGGCCCCTGTAGTGGACTAAGACACTGTCCCCTGCAGGCCCGTGGCATCCAGCATGGCAAGACCTGCCCCTCAGTAGTAAAGAACAACAAGTAGGCTGCATGATATGGGGTGATGGGGAGAAAGACAGAGTAGTGGGAGAGGAATTCAGAGCACTGGGGGCTGCTTTGCACCTAGCTGCGTCACTCCGGCCCGGCCTTGATATTCACTGGTGCGGCAGTTCTTCCTTTGTGTGGTCCGCTTGACTCCGTATCTCCTTTGGTCTTAAAGACACCAACCACAGGGGGTTCCTAGGATCAGAGCAGCTCAGAATAAGCTTATCTTAGCTTGGCTGTTTCTGCAAAGATCTCCTTTCCAAATGTGGGCGCGCTGATGGGTTCTGGGCAGAAGTGTGACAGAGGGCATTCTTCAGTCCAGTACAGAATACCCAGAAGGTGTTTTTAGGGTGACTGACTTTTTCAGGGAAGTGGAAATCAAAGTTGTCATCAGAGTGAGGTAGGCCAGGTGTTATTTGAGGATTTAGGCCCCAGGTGACAGCAGATCTGGTGGCCTGGGGGTGCCAAGAGGGAGCCCCCAGGGGGCACTGCTGCTGTGGAGCCTGCAGCCCCACTTGAGATGTGTGTTTCTGGCTTCAGTGAGTGCTGGCTTAGCAAGGTCTTGGGTGTTTCTCTGGCTTTGCTGGGCTCCAAGGGTGTAGGGATCAACAGGGATAACTGACCCTGAAACTTACGTGAGGAAAAGAGAGCAAAGACTCAAGTTTCCAGCATCCAGCGGCACAGGTGGGCGTGGGGGGGGGCGTGTTGGAAGCAAGAGCTGGAAGTACTCAGAGGGGACTCCTGAAATGGCCTCATAGGGAGTCGAAGGCTTTCACTCTGGAAGGAGTTTCTGGGAGGATGAGAAATAAGATGATCGCGGGCAAGGACACAGGGGTGGGGAGATGGGTGGAGGGCATTATCTGAATGCACGCCAAAGTAACCAGAAACAAGGACAGAGAGGTGACAGTCATAGGGATGGGGCACCAGGAGCTACCACCTTCCAGAAATGAGGGCAACTGATTTGGAGGGGATGGTAACCGTGCTGTTGTGGTACCGTGGGATATAATTTTCTATTTTGCTGCTCAGAGGTGTGTAGCATTAAGGAAGAGCTCAGGGTCTGGAGGTGCAGAAGCTAAGACACCCTCAGCTTGTATTTTCCTCTGCCTTTGGGCATGAATCTTTCAGTTCTGTCCTCACCTCTTTCTCTCCACAAACAGGATTTTCTTTTCTTTCTTTTTTTTTCTCCGAATGCCTTCAGGGCAGGTTTGGCTGGCTTGAGTTGTGGGGATCGAACCACAGCAACCTGAGCCTGACTGATTTGTTAAAGAACTGAGCTATGGGGCAGGCCCCCACAAGCAGGATTTTCTATGGCCTTCTGTTACAGAAAAGAGGGAACAGTTCGGTGAGGAGTTGGAGGAGCAGAGAAGCCAGAGCTGGCTTCCCTCCTGTTTCCCTCAAAGCTCCTCTGTGCCCCGTAGCCTAAAGCAGGCATGCCCCAAGGGGGGTAAAAGGGTCAGCTCTACAGAACTTTGCACAGCATGCATTGTTATTCTTTTAATATTTTCTTTTGAAAATTTTCGTGTGTGTATGTGTGTGTGTGTGTATGTGTGCACGCACACATGTGTCTGTGTGCACACACACGTAGTACTGAGGATTAAACGGTCTAACACTAAGGTTCCTGTACTCACTGCCAAGGTTCCTAAAGGTAAACATTTTGTTACACTTGCTTACTTAGTTGCCTTTCTTTTGGTTGAATTCTGGAAAAGCTGAACATGTACCACGTAATTTTACTCAGTGCTCATCAGTATGCATCTCCGGAAAAGCAGATGATCTTAGATCCTCTTAGTGCCACGGTTGTACCTAAAGTCAACTGCAGTCCCCTAGTGGAATCCTGTATCTCTGTGTCTTTTCAATCAAACGCCATAGGCATGACATAAGCCGGCATCACTGTGACACTTGGCATCCTATATGGCGTCACTGCATGCGCCACATTAGGTTGGTGTTCAATAATGACCAAATGTGTTGATTTCCAGAAACTAGCACATTTTTTAGCTGGTGCTTATTGGCTACATTCTGTATACCAAGAGTTGCTCTCGGAACTTTTATAGGATTCGTTTATTCAATTCTTTTGATCTAGGTGCATAGCTCTGTGGTAGAGTTTGACTACCATCTGTGGGGCTGTGTGTTTAATCCTGCTATAAAAACAACAAGAACCCAGAAGAATCCACTCAATGATAGTATGGGGAAGACAGTATGATCACCCTCGTTTTACCTAGCTAGTGAAGAGTTCGGGAACACAAGGCTCCTAGGCCATGAAACTCAGAGGCAGGGCAGCTCAGTGGGCCGACAGGCAATCGCACAGGTTCAAGCCCCGCCCGAACGATGACAGGAGAATTCACTATGTAGGATGCTTTTGAAACCCAGTGAATGCATGTGTCTTAGTACATATTGCTCTGGTCATGTTAGGGTTTTAACCTACGTCTGCCAAACCCCAGAGTCCAAGCATGATCCTGGTGTGGAAGCCACTAGGCAAGTATTTGTCATGTAAGACAAGAAACATATTCCACTTTTTAGGATGTGGCTGAAATTTGCAAAAATTAATTGATGAGGAATTATAGAGATGGGAAGGTAGATCCCTCGGAACTTCTGGGCACCCCGAAGGGAATAGGTATGTGACAGATGCCCTAAGGTGGGCGTGCTGCTAAAGGGTCAAGCCTCCCCTCCAAGCTCGGCTGGAGGTAGCTGTCAGGTCCAGACAGGGGGTGGCAGGAGCACCCTGCTGCATGGGAGAAGTGTGGCTGCTTCGATGATGACTAATTTTAACTGCATAGTCTGTATACTTTTGATGTTGTATTACCTAAAAAAGACTTCAGAAAAGCTTGACGATGCATGCATACCAGGTTCACTTAAAATCATTGGAAGTCTGACCACTGAATAGGACATGGTCTGTGTAGTGATTGGATTGTAGTTTCTCTGGTAATGCTTTGAATGTGTCCCTCCAAAATGCAGGTTCTGCGCTGAGGAGATAGCTCAGTAGAATAAGCGCCTGCCTGGCAAGCACAGGGTCCTGAGTTCAATCCTCGGTACTGCAAAAAGCCACAAAACCCCAACAAAATCCAGGCTCTGCCCATGTGGTAAGACAAGGGGATGGGCCTGGGGCTCCCCCTCTTGAGATGAGCCGCCCTGGCTGAGGGGCTCATGGAGGCGTTGCTCCTGCTTGCCTTTCACTTCTGCCACCCTTCAAGATGTATCTGGAAGTCCGAGAGTGAATCTATCTGCTCCTTACTTCCGGATTGCCCAGCTTCCAGGAAATAAATTTGTGTTCTTTACTGAATACCCAGTCTTAGGTGTTCTGTGCTAGCAGCACACAATGAGGCACAATGGTGGTTGTGTAGTACTTTCTCCATCGAGGGAGCTGCACAAACACACACTCACACACACACAATCACACATACACTCACATGCAATCACACATTCACTCACCTGATGGACATCCTTATAAGAGGCCAAGAGAAATTTCTACTTTCCTTATTTTGTCCTGTGTCTGGCTTTAGCCTGCCCTGGCATCGTCGTGGGCAGATCCTGCCCTGCTCGGCAGGCTGAGCTACGCTCTGGTTTCTGTCAAGTACCAGCTCTCGCTGCTGCCCTGCGCTGGGTTGCCCATGGGTCTGAGGGTAAGGAGTGGGCAATCACACATGGCCAGTGGGGCTGGAGTCTCTGCTGGGGTGGGCAGCAGAATCTTCTTTTGGAAGATACTACACAGCTCCTTCTAGGGGACATTTTCCTCCAGAATATTCTCAGGTAATCACGTGTATAAGCCATGAAATATTTTTCATAAATATCATAGGAATGAACGCAGCCCTTGCTCAGGGAAGGTAATTATTTGTATTATCTTACCATCAATGGCTCATGTTTAGTAAAAAAGGCCATTAATATCTAGTTTATTTCATGTTGCATGACTGGAATCGATACATTTACAGTTTGTCAGCTTGGCCAACTTCCTTTCTTTCTTTCCCTTTTTATGACATTTTAAATGTTGAGGAAGAGCAGAATTCCATATTGTTTGCCATATGTATCAGTTATAGATTTGGCATTTGTGATAGAGATTTATTTTAAAAACCAGCAGCTTAAACAAGATAGAAGTGTGCTCCTCTCTCATTTAACAGTCTGGGCATAAATGGGCCAGATGTTGCCAGATTCTGAGGCCCTTGCATTCCTTTGTTCAGTAACACCAAGGGTTTCGCCCTCATTGACATAGTCCCAGTTGGTTTATTACTTTTCAGGGGTAGGACGGGAAAAACCAGGAGCGAATATTTCCCTTTCCTGAGGGGCCTGACTCAGAAGCAGCACACTCCACACCCATGCTCGTCTTCTGGCCAGAACCTAGTGACAGGTCACAACTAATTGTAGGTTAGGTTAGGAAAAGGGTCTGGGAGACCATGAGCTCTGTTAAAGTGTCAGCTGCTAAAACAATAGAAATGGAGGGAAAATTAATTTGGGGGATAATTAGTTGTCGCTTCACATCATAGAAGTAGAATTTTCCTTCACAGTCTGATAGATCTTATCGGGTAATGTGTATCTTTCCATCTTTGGCAGGATGGCCTTTGGTCACTGGAATGTGGTTTCCAGTGTCTCAGGAAAGAGTGGTTACTGGGAGACTGTTGTCCACTTTCTCGCCTGTGACATCTCCTTTTCTACTGGGTGTGGTCAGCAGTGGGCTGGCTCGTGAGGGGAAGAGATGCGTCATCTCTAGGAAAGGCTGGAGAAGGGGCTGTGAAGCTTGTAGGTTTCTTTTTGCTTCTGTTAGCATAGATAACGAGGCTCTAGGCTCAAGAAGATGATGGGGAGACTATGGGAAGCCCCAGCCCCCCGAGTCCCCACGGGGCTGTGAGCTCCTTGCTCACTAGGAATTCTTCCTTGGACTATTCCATGAGTAAAGGCGTAGGCGCCCCTTTTGTTTGAACCAGATATGTTTGGGAATCTCTTTGTTACTGTCCCTTTGCCCTACACTAACTATTAGTTCTTTTTATGGTCCTCATTTGCTACTCATTTTTGTAATCATTGTGTTGTGGAACTAAATGATCCACAAGAAACACAAGAATTTTGATTTCTAAGCAGCTGGTGAACATTTTTGGGTTGTAACATTTCTCCAAATTTTGTTGTTATTCACAAATTCTCCATTTGTTTGTGAATTTTGTTCTCTGTCAAAACATTTAAGACTATTTTCCATCTTTTAGAAATTGAACAGCAGTTTTTATGACACTGGTTTTTATGATGATAAATAGTTTTTTTCCTTCTATTTTTGAGTGTTGGGGTTGCTCAACGATAAAAATAAAAGGCTAAGTGTGTGTCGAAAGGCAGGAATTCCATACAACGCTCACTAGAACCTTTCCCACAAGAGCTTGGCATTTCAGTTTATTCTTAGGAAACAAATAGGATATGTCTTGGAAACCTGAGATTATGTAACGTAAGGCACCAGACAAGATCCTATCCTTACATGAATCTCTCAAGTGAAAATGACGCTACAGTTCCACACAAACAGTAGCTCATATATCTTGTCAATAAGCTTCGTTAGGCAACTAATTTTTATAGTCAATCAAAATATTTTCTGAGTACGAAAACACTGGATCCATTTCTTCCTGCTCCTCAGTTGAAGATCGGGTCATCAGCGGGAGAGAAGATGGTTAGTGACCCAAGACTCAAGGGCTGTTTCAATGTTGGACTCGTCGCCCCTACAGATTACCAGTTGAGTAAAATTTGTGTAGCTCTTCGATTCATTTCAATCGCTGGCCACATTCCAACAAGGTCATCTAGGGGATGGGACCAGACATGAATTAGAACCTGTGTCCTCTGACCCTAAGTGCTCTCCACTTCCCACTTAGGGTATACTTGGGGGCTGGATTCTTTAGTGTTGCTGATAATTAAATTTTAATGTTCATGAAACAAACTTCCTAAAAAGAAAATCGCAACATACACCATTGACCTTTGTATGTTTCTACTGTTTGCTCTGGTAGTGATTAAAATTATATTATAATAATTTCTATCCTAAGGATATTTTAACTCTTTGCTCAGTTAATTCGGTCCATGATTATTGGGGCCTACTGTCTCCTGGGCACTTTTCTGGGTGTTGGTGATAGAGTGTAGTGAATCTATACAAAGGCCCTGAACTCATGGGATTTTTCTTTTAGTGGTAAGCTGATAAGCACATCAATCAATCAATGCAAAGGATAAAATAATGTCAAGTAATATTAAATTTCTTGATGAAAACAAGAACAGTGAAAAATTAATTATAGGAATGGTGGTGGAGGTTTGCTTCTTTATTTTTATATTTGATCTTTTTGAGACAAGGTCTCACTATGGAGTTCAGGCTGTCTTGAGCTTACTTTGTAGACCAGGCTGGCCTCAAACATGCAGCAATCTTCCTGCCTCAGCCTTCCAAGTGCTGGGGTTACAGGAGTGTGCCACCACACTTGGCTATGGTTTTGGCTTTTGTGTGTGTGTGTTGTTGTTGTTGTTGTTGTACCAGGAATTAAACTCATGACCTTGCACTACATTTTGTCTGAGAAACATGGTAAGATGTGTGTTTTAAAACAGTTATCTGCTTGGCACGGAGAGCAGTACTCACGTGAAGCACGACACTTCACCAGAAGCCTAGTGCGGAGGCCTCAGCTGGGATAAGGAGGGCCAGGCAGGGAGGGGCTGTGGCGGTGGGGAGCCTGCAGGACGGCGGGACCATGCGGCCTACATGCTGCCTGTGTGGGGGACGGCCATGGTCGAGGGCCTGGAGTGGCGGTGTCTGGGTTTAAACCCCACCTCGCTCACAAGGTAGAAACGGTTCTGACAGCTGGTACCCTCTGAGTCTCGTGTACCTCATCTGAAAAGTGACAAAAGTGGAGGTGACTCCTTCAAAACATATTGGGCTGTTTAATGAGATACCCACGAGACACACGCGCAGCTCCTTGGTGCACAGCAAAAGCTGTCAGCTCTCCAAACTGGAAGCTCCGTGCCTGCCGATGTCAACCTGCTGGAATGGAAAATATCTGGGAAAAATAAACTGCTCCTTTGTCGAACATGTGCAGAGTTTTTCTTTTCACTATTCTCTAAAGTACACAATCTAACAACTATCTATGGAGCACTTGCATTTCATGAGGTATTTTAACTCACCTACAGATAATATAAAGTATACAGGAACCTATAGATATGTTACGTGGAAATACAGTGCTGTACACGAGACAGAAGCCTACACGGATTTTGATGTCCGAAGGAGTCCTGGAACCAGCCCAGGTACTGAGGGATGACTTTACCAAACATTTGCAACTATTGTCTTCGTTGATGTATCACAGTAGAGTCCCAAATGGCTGGGGATTTAGCTCAGTGGCATAGCTCCTGCCTGGCAAGTGTGAGGTCATGAGTTCCATTCTTGGTACCAAAAAAAAAGAAAGTCAAGAAAATAAGCAAGAAAAGAATTATTTGCTATGAGCAAAGTATCTATATCTGTCCATGTATAATGACATCTCTATTTCTATCTTTTTTCTGTGTCTATTTCGTCTCTATCTATGGTACTGGGGACTGATCCCAAGGTCTTTGCCCTAAGTTACATCTCTAATTCTGTTTTCATTTTTTATTTGAGTTAAGGTTTTATTAAGTTGGCAAGCTGAGCTTGAACTTGTGACTATTAGGGTTTTCTGTTGCAGTACAGCAGAGAAGCAGAAATAAAGTGGGGGGAGGCTTTATTAACTCCAGAGAGGAGTGAACCAAATCCTCTGACCTGAGACAGAGAGGCTGGGACCTTAAGGACTTAGCGAGGGGTGGGGCTTGAGGCGCAGGTTCAGTGACACACAAGGAGCTGACTGGGGGCTCTGTTGGGTGGGCGGGAAAGGTCAAAGGAAGTTAGATGCAGGGCTGGAGAGGGGAAGGAGAAGGAAGTGGTTGTTGGGAAGGTGAGCTGTTGTTTGGGGATTCGGCCATGTTGAATTAGGACCATGATAATTTAGCAGTCTGTACTCAGGCTGGAACCTGCCAGTAACCCTCCTGCCTCAGCCTTCCAGCGAGTAGGGATGGCAGGCGTGTACATTCTGTGTAATCACCTGAAAGTTACTTTCATAAATTTACAACATATTTTAGTCATATATCTTTTTTTTTTTGTCTTTATTTTGTGACAGGGTCTTGCTATGTAGCTCAGGCTGGCCTTGAACTTGTGGCAGTCCTCCTGCCTCAGCCTCCTGAGTGCTGGGATTATAGACATGTACCACCACGCCTAGACTAGTCATATAACATTTTAGGAAATGCATTTGCCAGGAAATTTTTCATTACCTTACTTGTGTGTGGAGTAGATTTGTAATTCTTAACTCAATCTCTGCGTTTTGTTCTGAGGAGCCACGGCCTTCAGTTCAGGGCTGGTTTGAGTGGCTGTGTGGAAGAGGTAGTTGTAGGATCCTAGTACTTACCACAGCCTGAGTAGGTCAGCTCTGCGGAGACTCAAGTTTTTCACTTGTGAAGTAAGATAATGCTGAATTTGAAGAAAATACTAGACACGCACCTTCCACAAAGTGTTCTGTAAATGCTGTTTTCTTCCTTTTTGTTTTGTTTCCATCATCACATTTTCATCCATGTAGGTGGAAAGATGCTGTGAAGGAGCTTTCTCAGGGGGTAGATCACACTTGAAGACAGACCATGCTGCAGCTCCGCTGGGCAGGAGGCTGAGACTAGGATCATCCTCACCACGGCCCTAGCTGTCAGTCTTGGGCAAGAAAGGATAGTTAATGTCACTTAACACTCACAATGTGTCAAATGATACCTCTCAATTTAGGGAAAAATACTACTTTTGTGTCAGATTTGGTCATTGTGGTGATGGGACATTTGAAATGTCTTAATTGCTGCTGATAAATCAATCTGTTATTTCTTTCAAATAGTGTCTGAAGCATATATACACAAAAAGAGCACTTCCAGGGTTTTTATTTCATTTTTACTTATATATATATTTATTTATTTTAATAATTTTATTGAGAAACAAATAGCAATGAGACAGTTTCAAAACAGGTTAGTAGGACAGTTA
>NDGN011351804.1:0-12809 GCA_002564285.1 Tympanoctomys barrerae | reverse complement strand
GAGACAGGATATCATGTCTGCATCTTGTACAATGAATAACCACTATGACAACAATATGCAATGCATTAGTTCTTGAAAATGTGCCAGTAATCAGTTGTGAAACTTTCTCAATGATACTTGTTTCTCAATAAAATTATTAAAATAGATAGATAAATAAATACAGAAATATACACTGTCTGTGCTTGACACTTGTGTACTTCAATAAAAATAAGCAAAGTAACCTTCAGAGCCATATTCTTGCATTGGTTACTTGAGGAACAAATTTGATCCTTAATTATACTCAGGCTTTACTATGTGTGTATATAATGGTCACCTGTGAAGTCCATCATAGGGAAGAATATAGGCTATGCACGCATTGCAGACTTGGAGAACCCAATTGAACCAAAAGGCCTGGAACTCATTTTAGAGTCTAGGGGGAGTACCTTGGGAAAGTCAAAAGGTCTATGTGTGAAGCCTAAAGGAACTGGAGAAGAACGTCCGAAGGTGCTGATGTACCCTGGCACTCCACCAAAGAAGCAGAAGGGAAGAATTCCCTCTTCTTTCCCTGTTTATTCCATCTGGGCTACAAGTGTATTGGTTGGTGCAGAACCTCAACTAGGGTGGGTCCTTACTTCTATGTTCGCAGCTACCATGCCTATCAGCCCCAGACACACCCAGAACTGTGCCTAACTAATCCAGTAGGTATTTATTAATCTATTCAAGTGAGCATCACACTCAACTGCCATCCTTTCTAAGAATATATTGTAGGTGTCTCAATGTGTCAAGTAGAACTGAGCACTGTGCAGAGACTTACTAACTAATGACACCTACACTGGACTGCTATGGGTGAGAGTCAATCAAACATATTTGACCTTTATCCATGGCACCAAATAGCTTGATGTAATACCAAAGTTCCTTGCAACCACACAGCTAAAAAGGTGCGCTGAAATATCATGGTGGGCATTAACAGGTCAAAGACATGCAAAAGCACAAGAACAAAACTTGACAGGAATGATAAATAACAAATCAAGGAAAAGCCTAGAGTTTATTTCTCAGGTCTGCAGACTACAGCCAAGTCAGGTGCTGTGTCTTGTTGTGGTGAGTGCATAGAATGAGGAGATGCTTGGTTCCTGGGGTTTGGGATTTCTCCTTCACATTGATGACCATCTGGAAGTTCAAGCACAGTAGTGTGGAACAAGATGCATTTACAACATTAAGTTCCTGTTTGAACTAAGGGAAGATGTGAAAGTGATGTGAAGAGTCAAGTACCTAATATTACCATGAGCTGAATCTTAGAATTCAATAGAGTTCCAATGACAAGCAGAAGCAAAGTCTGAAATTGGAATGGAAAACCCAAGTGGGCCACCTAACCTGGATGGATGGAGGGATGAGAAGTGTGATGTGCATGTCACCTTCAGGACTGTGTCAGCTCCAGGCTCAAGGGCCCTGGGAAAGCAGCAGGACACTGTTTCCAGACTTCTCCCAAGAGACCTCGATGGCTGAGTTCACACTGAACATACAAGAGCAGAGTCCAGAAGTATTAGTCCCTAAAACTCTCAGAAGAGCAAAATAGATCAGAACTGACATCATTAAAACACATGAGTGGAATTTTATCCAGTATGTAAGAAGCATTCACAACTTCGATATTGATAGAGCTTATATGGATTATAAGATATCATTAAGCCAGTACTATTAAGATTATTCTGTACTGTTAAGAGTATTTGAAAATAAACAAAGTGTGTCAAATATTAAAGTAATATAGTGAAGTGCTCTATTAATAAAATGGCTAATAAAATAAGAAAGTAAAATAAAATAATAAATACTTAACAAAGAAAAAAAGAAAGAAAGAAAGAAAAAAAAGGGTCCAAAACAAATATATATTAATGAAAAAGGGGCTATGATACTATTACAATATCAGCACTGGCACAACTTAAGAAAGAGCTAAGATATTGGGCTTTACCATGAAATTAATGTTAATATCTTCCATGCCAGGAAATTACAAGCAAATTTGAAGCTGTCAAATTATGCAGACAAGGACAAAAAGTGTAGAAATTAAGGAGTGCAATGTGGAAAGCTCTTGCAAGACAGGCCAGGGCATGTGCCCAACATGGAATGAGGAGTGATGGATGGAGGGATTTTAGCATGAGGTCAGAAAGTATTCTGCATGATAACCCACTCTTTTACAACTCATTTGTCTTGAAAATTTGCATTCAACTGGTCTTAGTTGAATTGGATGAAAGCAATAATGCAAGGGAAGCAAAGTGTAAATGAGCCTACTTAACTTGCATATTATATTCATATCAATTCTCTGTATACTAATTAATTATAACTCAAATATAATCTCAGGTGATTCTATACATACAAATATGGAATATAATGTCCAAATTTCACTGGTTTGAAATGCACTACAATCTGCAAATATGAAGAACAGTATAGGCTGGTGGGGTAACATAAACAATCACATGAACCCTGAAAAGCTGTTGTAGCATTGATTTCACTGCATTCATAAAATATAATGAGTTAAGGAGCAAGAATTGAAAAAGCTGCAGAGCCATATGAAGTTGAGATGGGTGGATTCTATACACAGCACAAAATACCTACAAGAGGAAATGATATTAGATTCCTAGTCATAAAGAAGATTCGTGAGGTAGGAGCCTGGTTCTGATGACAATGAATTTCTTATACATCTGAGGACAATGAAGCAGCTTTTGCAATGGTTGTGAGCTGAAATTATAACCAGCATGAAACAGAGCCCACTCAGTAAAAATGGAAACTCATGTTAACAGTGAAATATTGCAAAAGTGAGAAATTTAAATAGAGGTTGTGGCCTTTGGCATTTTTGGTGTATTCATTGTGACAAAATATTATGTTTTTAATTAGAAATATAGATAAAAATCAAAACACACATTGACAATCCTGAAGTAGAAGAATAACTAACTACTAGAAAGTGCTTTTGATTGACAATACCAACTTGTAATTTCTTCTGATCATTAATTCAATAATATTAGAGCATGAAGAAATGCAGGAAGCTCAGAAGTTTCTATAGATGTCTGCCAAGTTTGCAGCAGAGCCATTGAGGACTTGCCTAGATTCCTCATCCCAGTGCAAAGGGGTGATGTGCTGTCACTCCTTTCTCACCCCTCAGTGTTACAAGTTCCATGATTAAGCAGCTTTTGTATTCAGAAGTGTGATTATTGTGTTCTCAGTTTCTAGAAGAGGATACTATCTATAGCTTTCTCGTGTTACTTTGTCTCTTTTTGATATAATACTTCTGTGTTTTCCATCATAATAGTACAGTTTCTTGAAGTAGGTATTGATGATCAGGATTTCTGCAGGATCCATGTGATTTCACTTTTTCCCTTCCTAATTTCATGAATTTGAGTCTTTTCTTTCCTCTTTTTGCTAAGGTTAGCTAAGGCTTTAGCAATTATATTTAATATTTTAAAAAAACAAGTCTTTAATTCCCTCATTCTTTATATTGGTTTCTTGTCTCAACTGCATTAATTTTTGCTCTTATTTGTATAATTTTCTCCCTTTTAAAGATTTGACTTAATTTGTTCTTTTTCTAAAAGTTGGAGGATCCAATCAGCAGATTTACACTGGTCTGCTTAGGAAGCACTACCGACTTATTCTAAGCCAGAGACAAAAGGAATGGGGGGGAACAGGTGGATTTGAGTAGTTTTAGGGGTTGGAATCAGCAAGATTTAGTGATATATTATAGAAAACCAATATATGCAAAAGATGGAATGCTGCTTCAGATTATGACCTGGGCAGTTGGTTGGTGCAAGCTGATGAAACTCACTGATGTAAGTATAGACAAGGAAGACGTGAGCTGCAGGGAAGTCAGAAATGGGGACAACAATTGAAGGGATAGGCACCAGGCCTAATTCACTTCTTTTTGGAAGTTTTGAATTTTAGGTACCTGAAACACATTTACAGATGCCCTGAAAGCACTTATCTACAAAATTCAAATGCTCAAGTAAAAGGAAAGGAATTGGGATAAAAATTTGGAATTACTTTTTGAGGATCAGGAATTACTAACCTGAAGTTCATGATTGGTTTAATGGGTTCCAAATCACTTGAAACTATGTGAAAAATGTTGGGTAATTTTTTCTTCTTTGTCTCTAGCATCTCCTAGTTTCTTAGGATGAAACTATAAATTTCCCTCTAAGTATTAACTTTAATCTACAAATTTTGATATATTGTATTTTTGTCACTCAATTTTAAAAACTTTTTTGATTTTCTTTGGGATTTCCTTTTAACCTCTGGATTATTACAATGCATTTTGTTTAAAAAAAATAAAAATAAAAGTTGGAGATTTCACATTCATTTTTTAAAAAGTATTACAGTATACTGGAGGGTCTCACTACACAAATGGAACTCATATTGATCCTCCTTTTTTCAGCCTCCCAAGCACTGGGATTACAGGCGTGTGCCACCGTTCACAGTCTCAGTCACCCTCGCAGCACATCATGGGAACAGGACAGACATAGCATGTGGTGCCAGGGATCAAACCCCAGTCCCTCAGCTTGCTGCCTAAGCAGGACCTTTAGTCTGCTGAGCTATCTGGAAGGCCCTAAATTGTTTATTTGAGCTCATTGTATTTTTTAATAGAATTCACCACTATAAATTTCCATTGAAGAATTTCTTTCATTGTATCCCACAAGTTCCAGTATGTAGCTTGCAATTAAGTGATAATTCTAAGATACCGCTTAATTTCCTCTGTGATCTATTGGTTGTTCAGGAGAGTGTTATTTTATTTACATGGGTTTCTACAATTTACTGTATTCTTTTGTCATTGATTTACATTTTCATTGCACTGTGCTCAGATAGAAGGAACAGATTAATTTTAATTTCTCTGCATATAAATATAGGTAATGCACAAGTATTGGTCTATTTTGAAATGCATCCAATATACAGCTGAGAAGAATGCCTATTCCCATGTTGTGGAATGAATACTCTGTAGACATCTAAGTCATAGGTTAGGTTTAGTTCTGCTATTTCTTTGTTGAATTTTAGTCTAGTTCATTTATTATTTGTGACAATGAGGTGTTAAGTTTTCTATTATAATTGTGTTACTGCTTATTTGATATTTTATGCCCACTGATATTTGTTTTATGTATCTGAGTGCATTTTATTTCATATAGATATAGATATAGATATAGATGATTCTTATATTTCTTCTTGTAGTTTTCCCTTAATAATTGTTGAATAACTCTTTGAGTCTCTTTTGATCATTTTTGACTTGAAGTTCACATTTTCAACAAATAAAGAAATAAAAAGATTCTGAGGTAGACGAGAATTGCCAAAACTGAATTAAGAGGGCATAAAAAATTCTGAATTCTAAATAATCGATTTTCAGTTAATGAAATCTAAACGTAATTAAAACTTACCATGAAAGAACAGTCAATAGGGCTGGCCATATAGCTCAGCAGATTAAAGAGTCTGCTTAGGCAGATGTAGCGGCCAGGGGTTGGATCCCTGGTCTGCTGTGCCATCTCCACCTCCAGGGCATGGTGAGATGGCACTGAGAATGGGCATGGTGACACACGACTATAATCCCAGTACTTGGGAGGCTGAAAAAACAGGAAGGATCACTATAAGTCTGATTTGTGTAGTGAGACTGTGTAGACACTCTATGAAATATATTTCAAAAAAGGAAAGTCATTTAGAGAAGATATAATACCACTAATGTTGAAAATCTTTAATGAAATCGAGAAGGAAACATTCTTCTCAAAATCATTCCTGGAAGCACATCTTATTCAAACCAGAGAACTGTTCAGAATATATATACATATATATATAGATATATTAAATTATATATATATCTATCTTTTTAATAACATAGATAACATAGATGTAAAATTCCTCAGTATGATACTAGCAATCTGAATGCAGAAAGTCATCAAGAAAATTATACCATGACCAAGTGGTACTTATCTCAGGGATGCAGGAGTGTTTAATATGTACAAATAAATGAATAAATATATTACACCATTTAAAAAGAGCCAAGGACTAAAATTTCATGATCCTATCAATGAATGAAGAAAAAGTATTTGACAAAGTCCAACACTCATTCATGTTAGGACCCTCACAGAAATTAAAATGGATAAATCTTTACCTCAATCTGATAAAAGCCATCTGTGAAAAACTAGCAGCCAACATCGTACTAATGGCCAAACACTGTAAGCTTTCATGCTAAAATCAGGAACAAGATAAGGACATCTTCTATCACCACTCCTATGCAATACACTTATGGAAATATTAGCCAGATCAATTACAAGAGAAATAAATGAAGTGAATAAGAATATGAAAGAAAGAAATTGAATTATTATTTTCAGATAACATGACACTCTACATAGAACACCCCAGAAACTACCAAAATGCTCCATGTTCTAATAACCAACTTCAGTCATATAGCTAGATGCAAAGTCAGCACTCAGAAGCTAACAGTATTCTTGTGCAATAGTAACTCACTGAGAGGGTTATTTGAGTTTAGTCTATGCCAAGCATGAGTTGTGATTTCTTTCAATGGGAAATGGTACATTTTAGCTGTTTCTTTTCCTTGTTATGGTTTATATAGAGAGAAAGAATGCAAAAATAAGAGGTATAAATAAAGATTAAAGACTGGGCATGGTTGGTAGCACATGCCTGTAATCTCATTGTTTGGGAGGGCAAAAACAAGAGGATCATTATGAGTTGGATCTGTGTAGTGAGACCCAGTATACCCTTATACAAAGTGAAAAAAAAAAAAGAAATAAAGGTTAATAAAGTCTCTATAAATGAGCTTTTAGACAATTATTTTATAAAAACAAAAACATTTTCAAAATGCATAATGTTCCATGTGATGTTTCAATATCATATACACTATGTAAAATTGAAGTTAGAGCAAATCTATCTACACAGTCTTTATTGCTTTGCTGTGAAAATGTTGTAATCCTATTTAAGCATAAATAAATAAAAATCTCACTTAAGTTGGTTTTCTAGCTGTCATTCAAAGTTTTCTGACTAATACAAGTCTGTTTTTTGTTGACTTTTGCTTGATCAAGATGCAAGGGCAATTATAGACAGTCATAGGATAGACAAATGAATGGAGTTGTGGAATTATGCCTTAAATTTTTATGGCAAGAGTCAAAGCTGGCATTCTTATTGTAAAATGGTGAGTTTTAATTACTGTTACCAATCTCCTCTCTGTTGCTTCAGAGTCAATACTTGACATTCATCACTTTCATAAACAAAGCTTCATATCTCTTCTTTCAGGAAAACATTATTTAAAAACCACAACATTGATGTTGACATGTTGAGCTTTTATCCAGCAAATGAGCTGCACACAGATGCCTCAAAGAAAAGAATATATGTTTGAAGAGACAGAATAAAAATATTGTGGATTTATGTAGTAATTCATTTTTATATCTTCACTAACTTTAAAACATGATGATATAATAGTGATACTGTTCAAAATTCACTGAACTAAGAATTCATTAGTTTTAAAAACCTTTACTAAATTGTGCAAATTAATGCAGATAGATTTTCATAAAATAATATTTGTGCTTGGAAACCAGAATATAAATATGGACACATGAGTAAATGATTACACTCCTTTGTTATAGAGAAGAGTTATGTATCACAGAGCCAGCTACCTTTCCAGGCATTCTCATAGCAATTTCTAGATAATAAAAATAGCATGAGAATAAACCAAAGCAAAAATTATCCTCAGAAAAAGACCTTGCAAGAAAAGTAAATGGAAGGCTTTCCTAACTCAAGTCCATGGACAGAAGTTATTAGAACACAAACAGTGGACATGGCTAGGTAGGCTTTTTTTTTAAAGGACACATTTTTCTCTACTGTCTTGGTATATGGGCAGGTGTGATGCCAGAGGCAGGTTTTGAATGGGTTTATGACCGAGCTCATGGACTGTTACATTGAGATACTGCAGATGGCTCCAGGACATTAATACAAAATAATAAGATAAGGAAGAAAGTATCGGAGTGAATAAAGCAAAATTACCTTAAGTGCAGAATGTCAATTGCTACTCTGTTTTTAAAATGCAATATGGTTTTTAACATTGACAAATTTGCGTGTGACTCCAGAAAAACTGAGAAAGGTTCACAATAGTGAAGACCATTAATAATCCAGGTTATGCTTTATATTATGTAGAAATTGTGGAAGAAAGTGCTTAGTGAAGAAAGTGATTATATTCTGGCTTTGATATTTGGGAACTTGACAGAGTTCTCAAAATGATTTCCCAACTGGAATTTGGCTATACTAGCTAAAGGACAAGATTCTGTGCTAACTAAATTCACTGTGACATTCCTTTAAAATAGAATTGAGATGAGTGCATTTTTGCCTTCTCATCCATCATCATCTGTAAAGAGTGCAGCACCACCACACATCAAGGTGTTTGAGATTAAGTGGGTACAAAGAGCCCCTCTTCTGCTCTGGCAGGTGCAGTGACTTAATAGTCCTAACAAATGATGGTTTACTGTGAGTCAGAAAAAAGAATGGGGGGTGGCAACTCTATTTAGAACTACAGATGCAAAGTGTAGAATTCAAACTTTTATATTTGAGTTCTGCTTCATCTTCTTATTGCACTCCTTGCCTCAAAGAACAGGGCCATTGCTAAGAATAGTAATGATGGGGTAGTGATCATTCTTTGACTGTTTTCTGCATGGCAGAGAGCTCTAAGGATTTTTCAGGGATTATCCTCTGTAATTATTACCTATCTCATTGCAGAGAGTTCTATTATTATGCTGCTCTGCTATAGACAATCCACTCAGTAAAATGGTCCCCTTCTGTGCACAACTCTCTGATACAGCACACAGAAAGATGTGTGCATTGCTACAAAACAAGCACTGCACATTGCAACTTTAGCAGGAACTATAACTTGAGGAATCAAGAACAGGCCAAAAAAGCTGCACAGTGTATCATGAGTGAGAAATGACTGACACTTTCTTCAAAGGGTAACAGAAAACACTAAAAAGGATGCAAACATTCCAAAGTGATCACCAAGTAATCAATCTTTTATGCTACTTTGACCTTGTGAGATTGAAACTTTAGGAAGCAGGAATAGTTCCTTATTTAGAGGTTTGTGGCCTTCATGGCTAGCATGGTATCTCATACAAATAGGGCTTTAAAGAATGTTCATCTGCTTGACCTATATTTTCAAGTACCTCTTGCCTCTTTACAAAAGCAGAAGAGTAAACGCTTTTCACAGACTTATATGTTGAAGGATTTGTGCTGATATGAACACTCCCATGAAGATGGGGGTGGGGGGATGGCACATGCTTGTGATCCCAGCTCTCTCAGAGCCTGCCACAAAGGGATTACAAGTGTGACCCAAGCCTAGAAAATGCATCAATTTCCTGAGACCTGGGGTATGACTCAGGACAATGTCCCTGGATTGGATCCTCAGTACTGGAAAAAAAAAATACAACAAATTCCTATGAAATCAGGAAAACTTGAGTTAAGGTAGTTTTGAGAGAAGAATAAAGACAGGGGCCTTGCCTGGCTATATATCACACGTTAACATGGTATGAATTCACTGAGTGCCACACACAGATTGAGCACCAGGTCTTTTCAATAAGATTTATGAAATAGATTCATGTATATATAAAATTCCTACATAGTATACATGTAACAGGTAGTAGACTATGTACAAAATAACTAATAGAAGTACTGAGTCACAAAAGATAAATACAATAATTTGGATTAGTTGAGTATTCCTTGGCAGAGAAGTAACAATATTTCCTTCATATTAAATAAAAAATTATAAAAAACCACAAACCAATAAATATAGAAGCCTAACAAAATCTGTTACAAATAACATATTCTATTTGTGACTTTGCAGTAATCAAAGTCATATGAAAGCATGTAAATCATGTTTTTCTTTATGGTTGTACATGCCCCACACCACAGGATACACTGGATGGCAACAAAGAGTTGCCCTTACATCAGTGTTTGTGACATTATCTGCATAAAGGATATTGAAAAAAAGCATCCCAGTTCCACAAAAATCCGTATTTCAGGATTTAATAAAAAATTTTATTTTATTCATTTTTTTTCTGTTCTGTCTGGACCTGACCCAAGCAGGTATGGTAGTTTTGGAAACCTGTCATAAAGGCTGTAGTACTTCTGTCTCTTTCTCTTCTGTGGGACACAGGGCAGGGAATTTTTTTTTTCTGAGTATTAGCACAAATCAGGAATAAGGTTCAAGTTGATCCCAAGAGGCTAAGTGAACATTCACACAGTGACTAAGCTCACAGTCACTGTGATGCCTGCTAAAGGGAAGACTGGCAGAAATTTTATCTTCTGAAGCAGGACAAAATATAATCTTTTTTATTTTTTAAAGAATACAGAATGGACCCTGGGCATGGTGGCGTGTACCTGTAATCCCAGCTCTTGGGAGGCTGAAAACAGGAGAATCACTATGAGTCCAATCTGTGAAGTGAAATCTTGTACTAAATTTTAAAAAATACAAAATGATAAAAAAGATTAGAAATGATACAAAATTTGATTAAAAAAATAATTGGAAGCTGATAACGCTTGCTGTTTTGCATGTTATCTTCAAATTAGTTGTTTAGGTTACCAGGTATAAACCTGGAAAAATTGGAAGAGAAAAAAAATTACAAGAAATTAAAAAGAAGAAAAAATAAGTAAATACATTTTAAAAATTATACATTTACTGCTCCTTTCAATAGACCAGTACAAATCAACAGTACAATATTTGAGAATACAGTCATACTAAAATACTTCACTGTACGTCTATTGTAAGAGATGGCGACTGGCATAATATCCTATTCACTTTTAGAAGTAGAAGGGACTGAGGCAGAATTCAATTTAGTTTATCCCCTGAACTGTCAGAAACTTCAAAATCACGTAGGAAATAAGGAGGATACAGGATCCATTTAGGACAATAAGAGATAGACTATTTGCCCATGCTTAGCCATAAATCCCTCTGCCCAAGACCTCGCACCTATAGGATATAGAGGGCACCACATTCCTGCCTGGTTGCCATAGCAACAAAGAAACTATTAACACAAATAAGGAACAAAGAACTGGGCCTTTCATATTTTCCCAGATGGAAAGGGAAGCACATAGATAGACGGTTAATTAATTTGGTCTCTCGTCAGCAATATATCCAATCCCAGCCATTGCAGTATAAACTTGGGTTGGATAAAAACACATTGATTCATATGGATATCATTGATGTTTGCTATCAGTTTATATCTGGTAATCTGAACAACTACTTTGAAGGCAGCAATATGCAGTATAACAACTATTACTGAATTTCTATCATTTTGTTTAGTGAAATTCTGTGCCATTTCTAATGTTTTTTTTTCTTTTCTACTTTTATTCTCTTAAAATAATAATAGAATAAAAAATAAAAGTCATGATGTTATGCAACAAAATTAGGCAGTATTTAACAATAAATACTAAAAATAAAACATATAGCATATGAAGTATCTGTATCAGTTTCACAGTGAGGGATATTTTGGAGTAATCAATCTGAAATATCTAGGAAACTTTTTATCTAATTTTCACAAGTTTTATATGTGGTATTATACATTCCCTCCTACATGTCTAGATAACTTCCATTTATTTCTCAAAATACCCTTAGATGTCAAGTATCATCTTTGTTGAGCCGACTGTACCTACCATCTCTCTGTCCTGCAAAACCAATTTTTAAATTTCTTGGATTTTTCCTAATAGCTTAGCCACATATCCTCGGCTGACTTCAGATGGATGCAGTCTTCTCCTGTTTACATGGAAAATAGTTAAGGGAGCATCTCTAGATGTCCTCACCTCCGGCTCTCTCCTCCCCTGGGTCCTCCGTACTACTAGCTGTGACTCTTCCATGGTTATCAGTGGCCTCTTTTCTTTGTGTCAGTGGGGTGGTTTTGTTTATTTGCTTTTGTTGGTTGAGGCAGAGTATCATTGTGCACTCAGGGATGGTCTGCAACTCATGGAGATCCTCCTGGCCTGGGCTGTGGAGTAATGGGGTTTCCAATGTGCGCAATCATTCCCTGGTTCAAAACCTGCTTATTTTTAATTTTTTTGTACATGTTTACAGTAAAATAATGCTGGAAAAAATGGATATCCATCTAAAGTGGATTGAATCTAGGCCTGATTTTTGATATATTCAAAGGTTATTTATTGAATTTAGCTTCTCAGAAGTATGTGACACATTGACTATTTTCTCTTGGCTTCTAGATTACATAGTATGTTAATTTCTACTTACCTGGCAATTATTTCTAAGTTTTTTGGCTTTGCTTCCTGACTTAACCTATGATTTATTACAGATATGTCTTCTATTCAACTACATGTTATACACAAGTTACCTCTTCTGATCCACAGTGCTCCAGTATTTATTTTTGCTCTGCTATTTTTCTATAATTTCACACCTACCTTTGCTTGTGGACCTCTCCTCATTTTTTAATCAGCTCCTATTACAGTCAAGATTCTAAAGCCAAAATCTAAATGTTTTTCTTTTGTTTCATCCTCTGTCCAAACCATCAATCTCCAAATGCTATGCTGAAGCAGACCCATTCACTGTAATTGTACTGCACTCTCACTGGGTAAAGCAACCTGTCTTTGATTATGACCTTTTAACATCGGACAGCGCATGCAGCCAATCTTGCTTCTCTCCCCATATCTTACAATTCGTATTTCATTCCACAACCAGATTTTTAAATATAAACAGAAGACCATCATATTAGCTCTTCTAGAGAGTCACATTAAAAGAAATTATCCTCTCAGGCTTTGACAGCGAGCAAATTGGTCAAGCAATGGCCGTGACTCATCCACATGGCTGACATTGACAAAGGATCTAC
>NDGN011351778.1:0-25190 GCA_002564285.1 Tympanoctomys barrerae | reverse complement strand
GTTTAGCAGCCCCGTACTGCCTCCCTGAGCCCGGCCCCCTCCCTGTGAAGCAGGCAGGGTGCTTGGCATGTTTGCGCCCGCCCGTCTGTTCAGAGCTCAGACCTGAGCAGTGCCGGCAAGAACTTCCTTCCTCTTTCTTGGAGGTGTCCCTTTTGCAGTGTGCATATGTGTGCAGATGCATATTGGAGCCTTTCTGCTGAGCTCCATTGCCAGCCTTTTTTTTCCTTATATTTTATATTTTTGCGTGTCACAGTAAAGTGTTCATTGTGAAATCAGGCTGGTGTGAGGACATGGGGCCAGGCCGTGCACCTGGGCTGCGTGGCCTTCTTCACGTCGGCGCCAGGCTCGCTGAGGGCAGGGCGCGTCCTCCCGTTCAGGGTGCTCTTGGGGGCCTTGCTTTATTTTTATTCTGAGACAGGTCTCACCAGGTTGCCCAGGCTGGTGTCAAACTTGAAATCATCATGCTCGAGCCTCCCAGAGGCCTGGGGTGACAGGCATGCACCACCACACTCAGCTTTAAAGTAAATTTTTTGGACCAGGGATATGGCTCAGCGGCACAGTGCCTGCCTGGCCAGTGCAAGGTCGTGAGTTCACTATCCAGTACCACGGAAAGGAAAAAGTGAATTTTTGTATTGAAAAACCAGTTTTTGGGTCAAGCCTCGCTATGTAGTTTGGACTGGCCTTGAGCTCTGTAGCCCACACAGGGCTCCTCCTGCCTCAGCCTACGGAGTCCTGGTGTGAGCGCCCACGCTGGCTGAGGCGGGGTACGGAGCAGTACATCAACAGCTCAGGTGCAGCTGATGGGCTTCAGCAGGCAGTGCCGTGCCAAGGCCCGGGGGGCAGCCGGCCCTCAGGTGGCACGCAGACACACCTGCAGCGCCCTTTGCAGTGTGGGTGCAGGCAGTGGCTGGGCTGCCTCTGTGCTGGGCCCTGGGGGCGGGGGCTCGGGCATGCCCACGCGTGGCAGTGACGGGCTGCTCTGGCAGGGCCTGACAGGGAGCTGCGCACGGTCAGGCGGGCGATGATCGACTTCCTGCAGAACCACACAGAGGGCCACCGGCCGCCGGCCTGCCCGGCGCTGGATCCGAGCGCGTGAGTAGCCGCTGCGCTGGCCCGCGAGGCGCAGGCTGGGGGCATCCACGTGTGCGAGTGGAGAGCGGGCTGGCACGGGCTGGCAGCTGACTCCCAGGGCCCTGACAGCTCCTCTTCTCTCCCACAAGGCCCAAGGATGTGCTCACCCTCCTTGGCAGGCGTGGCAGCCACTATGTGGCTGTGCTGTTTGAAGGCAACAGCTCCTACGTGGGGCGAGAGGTACGCCCTGGGGCTCAGCCACTGGGCTGGGGGGCGTGAGCGCCTGGCAGCAGTGGCTCCTGGCTTGAGTTCTTGGGCTCGTGGTTTCCATTTTCCTGCCGAGTTATAGGTCTGTGGCAAAGAAATCTAGGGTGAGTGTTCCCCTAGAGAGTAAGACTGTGGCTGCCTCTTTCGAAGGATAGTTGCTGCCCCACACCTTGTTGCCCTGGCTCTGGTGTCCGTGGAGGGGGGCAGGGGGTTTGGGGGACCCCAGGTGCCACTGCTACATCCCTCTGCCACCAAGGCTCTGCAGTGCGCCTCAGTCCTGGCAGTTGAGGCAGGTGAGCGCTGTTTGTAGGGGGACCCCAGCAGGCTGCAGTACTGCTGGTTGTGGGGCGTCCTGCCCTGGGGGTCCCTGCCACCTCCTCCTCTCAGCCAGGCCTTCTGGGAAGAGCTGCTGTGTGGGGCGGTGCTGAGTGCAGGGCTGCCCCCCGGGAGCCCATGCTCAAAAGGGAGAGTGAAGTCCTAACTGGTGTTCGCTGGACTAGCCTAGGAAGTCGGTGTGGTTGACGTTCTGCTGCTGGACCCTCGTCCAGATAGTTGCCATAGAATGCAGTGTGTGTGACTAAGGTGTAAGTGTTGGCACTGCCATCTGCAGCCTGGTGCTTTGGGCTTTGTGTCCTGCCAGCCAGGTGCCCTGCAAGGGGTTGGGGGGGTTCTGAGCTCACCGCCGTCCTCAGCGGGTAACATGCTTCCCTTGTTGGCGCAGGTGATTTTGGACCTGATTCCCTATGAGAACATCGTGGTGCGCAGGGTGCTGGATGGGGACACGGCTGTGCTGGAGCAGCTCGGGGTGGCTTCGCTGCCCTCCTGCTACCTGCTCCACCCCAACGGCTCCCACGGTCTGGTTCATGTGTGAGTGCATTGTGGTGGTGCAGGGTGGGGTTGCGGACATGCGCACTGCTGACTTCTGGAGTGGACTGAGTCTGAGGGAGCCCTGGGCCGGGGCTGCCTCCCCAGGGTATTCTGATGCAGCCAGGCTCCAGGTGCTCATTGTCTGGGCTGGGTTCTCCAGGGATTCAGAGTAGCAGACCCCAGTGCGGAGCTGCCCACCTGTCCCCTCTGGGCCTGTTGGCTCCAGGATGAGGGAACTGGTACAACCTTTGCCCTGCAGCTGGGCCTGGACAGGGATGCAGTAGGGTGGAAGGCAGGATACAGGGGAGTGGGTAGGTGAAGACCTGAGGCTCCAGGAGGAGGTGGAGCCGCAGGAACTGCAGCCTCCATCTCCCTGCCTGCCCGGCTTTCCAAGCAGTGAGCTCTGCAGGGGCCGCCGCCGCCTGCTGAGTGGGCAGATTGCCGCAAGTGGCGGCCAGGGCTCTTAGGCTGGGTGATCACGGTTGGGGCAAAGCTCATCTTGGCAGATGCTCAAGCCAGCTTTGCAGACGTCTTTGGGTCCCCGCACACAGATGAGCCTCGCGCTTACTGCACCACAACTCAGATTAGCTGTGGATTTGGCGGAAGGGCCCATTGCCACCCCTGCCACCGCTGCCCCCCAGCCCTGCTGAGTGCAGGTGTTGGGGTGCGCTGGGCACCCTCAGCTGTACCTGGGGTGACGGTGGCCTCAGCCCGCCAGGCAGATGCCCTAGTGGCAGGTCACAGCGGGCCTGGAGGGGCATCCCCACCGTTCCTCTTCTTCCCCACAGTGCGAAGCCTCTCCGATCCTTTTTTTCCTCTTACTTGAAGTCATTGCCAAACGTAAGGAAAAAATCACTTTCCTTGCCTGAAAAGTCCAACAAAGAAGAAAACACGGAAACTGTGGTTTGGAGAGAATTCGACAGGCAAGTGTTCCTGGGAGCCTGGCCAGGGCGTGCCTTGGGTCAAGTGACTGCCTGCCTGTTGCCAGGCACCCCCGACACCCCTTGGGGTACAGGGCTGCAGTGCCGGGGCAGCTCCTGACTCCCCATTCCTCCCAGGGCCAAGCTGTACACAGCCGACCTGGAGTCGGGGCTGCACTATCTGCTGCGGGTGGAGCTGGCTGCCCACAGGTCGCTGGCTGGAGCCGAGCTGAAGACCCTCCGGGACTTTGTGACTGTTGTTGCCAAGGTGTGGCAGCCCTGGCTGCGGGTGCCGGCGGGCTCTGTGCACAGCGGGCGGGCGTGGTGTGATGGTGTGGGGCTCTTGAGGGAGACATCCCTTCCTGAGGCCTAGGCCTGCGCAGGTGTCCTTGTGTACCCAACGGGCTGGGGCCCATATCCTGGGGGGGCTCCAGGAGCTCTGGGGTGGGGGCAGAGGGGATGAATGAGGCCTCCCAGCTTCACACTCCAGGCAAGACGTGTGAAGGCACTGGAGGGTCAGCAAGGGGTGCTTGCGGGTGGGGGTGTTGCCCTGGGGCAGGCCTTGTGCAGAGGCACCTGGAAGCCCGCAGTCCCCTGGAGGCCATACAGGGAATCCTTCCTGGACTCAGTGCTGAGGCGGGAGGCAGGGCGACCCAACCCTCCATGCTGCCGCTGTGGCACTCGAGGCTGAGCCATGTGAGGGCGGCTGCTGCTGACAGCAGGACAGCACACCATTGCACGTGGCCACTCAGGTCTGCTTGCTGTCCAAGGACAGGTGTAGCCCGTATAGGTGGAAGCACATATTCACTGGGTTGGAGGCGCTGTGCTGCTGGCCTGCTGGCCTTGGGCCTTGGGCCGCAGCCTGGACAGCCGAGGTCCGTGCAGCTATGGTTCCGAGGCGGCCGAGGTCCGTGCAGCTATGGTTCTGAGGCGGCCGAGGTCCGTGCAGCTATGGTTCCGAGGCGTAGTGAGCACAGCGTTGGGCCACAGGTCCTTGCAGAGAGGGCTGCCCCAGGGTGAGCCTAGTCTGCCTCCTTGGTGGTGAGCCACACAATGAAGTCTGTCACCATGCAGTGGCCTCGTGGTGTCAGCCAGGCCCAGGTACCTGGGCTGTGCCTCAGTTTCTACCCCTGCCAGAGAACCCTGGTTCTGCTGGAGCCCCAGCCTAGGGAGCCAGGCTAGGGTGTTTCTGAGCTGTGTGGTGCTGTCTGGTGGCCCCACACCTCTGTGGACCCCAGACCCAGCCACAGGCCCCTGACTGTCTCAAGTGCATCCTCCTCCCACAGCTGTTCCCTGGCCGGCCGCCGGTCAGGAAGCTCCTGGGGACACTGCAGGAGTGGCTGGCCACATTGCCTCTGGACCGGATCCCCTACAACGCTGTCCTGGACCTGGTCAACAACAAGATGCGGGTGAGCCCGTGCCCTGTGCCTGTCCCTGCCTGACCTCCTCCCACTTCTGGTCACGGGACTGAGTCTGAGGGGGCCAGGAAGCCACACTTGCCTGTGTGTGCCACGCTTGGCCTTGCTGCTGGCACCTCGCTGTGCACTACCCCGGCTCTGGCAGACCCTCTGAGGTAGAGCCCTGGCCAGGCTGTCCCCCTCCACACACACACCAGGGCGCACTGGCGTCTCAGGTAGGTGCAGGGCTGTGGTTGGCTTCTCCTCAGAGGATGCTTACTTCACACCAGACGGGATGGGGCAGTCTGGCCCGTGGCTTCACGTGCTGCGCCCACCCCAGCAACCCTGTGCCCCGGCCTTCCAGAGCGGCACTGAGGGGGCTTTTGTCCCGCTGTCATTCTGGAGCTCTGCTGTAGAAGCCTAAGAAGAGCAGGCGCACATGTCCCACCCCAGGCCTCTTCAGTGCCAGCCCGGTGCCTGGGGAGTGCTGGGGCCCGTGTCCACGGGGACCGAGTGACTGTGTGTGAGTGATGGCTCTCGGCACTTCTGCTCCTGAGCTCCCTGCTAGAAGGTGCCCGCTCCTGCCTCGAACGCCCACAACCGAGGAATGGTCGCACCACACTGCTTTGCCCCAGAATGCTTCCTTGTAATTAAGCCTAATTCAAAAGGCGAGCAGGGCTCTCTTCTGTTTGTGAGGCTGGTGTATTGAGACACAGGCAGCCCATCCCTCCGGACTATGACGGAGAGAGCAGTCCGCCTGTGCGATTCAGGAGGTACTTCAGCAGCTGGCCGGTCCTCTCCACTGGGCCTGCAGTTCTGTGGAGGCCCCGCCAGGTGGAGGCGTCCCTAGTGCTGTCCAGTTCTGAAACTGTCTCGTGCTCTTTGCCTTTCCCCAGATTTCTGGGATCTTCCTCACCAACCATGTGCGGTGGGTGGGGTGTCAAGGCAGCCGCCCGGAGTTGAGGGGCTACCCGTGTTCCCTCTGGAAGCTCTTCCACACCCTGACTGTCCAAGCCTCCAGCCACCCAGAGGCGCTGGCTGGCACAGGTAAGTGGCCCTGCAGAGGTGGCACGGTGTCCACTGGTGTGTGGCGCATGTGCAGTGGTGTGAACCCACCTCCGCACCCCGTGTTCTCACAGGATGGGATGCTGGCCAGGAATTGCCCTTTGTCTGCTTAGGAACTCTTAAGTGGTGAGCACAGGGTATGTCAGCTGCCACTGTGGCCTAGCAGACCTGGAGCCACGACTTTGGCTTCTCAGCATCTGGGTGGGGCCTGCCACCAACTGGGGGCGCCTCCTGGAGATCCCCTCCAGTTCCCTTGGGCCCTACTGGTCTTCCACGGTACTAGACGGAGCCCACAGGAGAGGGAGCAGGGCTGGGATGACACCGCTCCATTCTGCAGCCTCCGCTCAGCAGAAGGGAGGCACAGGCTGCTGCTCCCGGTGGAGCCCAAGTGTGGGGGCTCCAGGTTGGGCTGGACCTAGGGCTTGCCTGCATGAGTGGTTAGAAACTGAAAGCTGACCAGGCACAGCGGTCCAAGTGCGTGGTCCCAGGTACTTGGTAGGCGAAGGCAGGAAGATTGCAAGCTCAAGGCCAGCCTGGGGCGGCCGCCTATCTGTGCTCCGCGCTTATCTTTATTCAGTAGCATTTAGGCAAGGCTGAGTGGGCTGTGGGACTCACCACCCACAGCCTTTTCGGTGGCATCATGGAGCCTTGCTGGTCACCTTTGCCCGTTGTGCACTCTTTGCAGCATGGGGAGATTCCGGGTCCCACTCTGCCCCACCCCTCCGCTCCACTTCCCACCACGAAGCCAGGCCAGGAAGTACCTCAGCCAGTTCAGGCCTGGGAAGTAGAGTCCGCTTGCCAGCAGGAGAGGAGCCATTCACACTGCCGGGTGCCATGGGCTGTCCCCAGACTCAGGGAAGCTGTAGGGACCTCCTCCCTAGCTGAGGAGCTCTTGGTGCTGTTAGAAATGTGGGGCCAGAGGCCAGATCAGGGCAGCCCTGCCCGGAGTCCTCGCCCACTGGTGCCGGAGTGGGCCTCTGTGAGACGCTTGGGGATGGGGAAGCTCCCATTGCGTGCTCCAGGGCCCTCCTTGCACGTGCACATGCACACACACGCACCCACGCCCGCGTGCAGCAGCGCAGCACAGCCCACAGTTGGAGCCTGCGCCGCTCCTCCCTGGCGCCAAGTGCGGCCGCCTCTGTCTGTGCAGTCTCTGCCTGGAATTAGGTCGGGCCTCGAGGATTAAGTCTTGGAGGTTTTCTTTCCTTATTGCTCGCTAAACCCCGACCACTAAACCAGCAGCTGTGCTGATCCCCCAGGTGGGTTTATGGTTCTTGTCCACTTTAAAGATTAGGGTCTGGGGGTGTGGTGGCTCGGGGGGGGATTACCGTGATGGGAGGCCAATGTGCAGATCTCGGGGCACCCGTGCCTCAACCCTACCAGCTGCCCCGGCACACTGAGGGCCAGCCGGGATGCAAGGCGCCAGGGCCATCCTCTCTGAGTAATGCCAGCTGGGTCCTGGTGCAAGTCCCTAGGCCGAGGGTGCAGAGTCCTTGGGCTGTGGGTGGCTCGGCAGGAGGACCCGCTCTGGAGGGCTGCCAGGCACCCCAAAGCGCTCCTTGCATTGAAGGACGGTTTTTGGAATCACCGTGGTGTTTCCTTGGGGCACTGAGCAAGGCCCCCTTGCCCGTGTACACCCACCTGAGCAGGGACACAGCTTGCTGTGGCTGCTGGGTCCTCGCTACGTCCAGCTGCGTCTTCCTCCTGTGGCGCAGGGCAGCTTCCTGGAGGCACTGTTGCTTGCTGCCTGTGTCTGCTCCCACCACTTGGGGACCCTGAACCGTTTATTCCCCCACGTTGGGGACAGAATCCAGGGCCTTTGAGCTGAATCCCCCAAGCCTTTGTATTTTTACTTAATTTCCAGGCAGGGTCCTGCTGAGTCCCTGCCTCACCCAGGGTCAGCTCAGACTTTGAATCCTTCTGCCTCCCTTGAGTACTGGGATTAACGAGCCCTGACCACCTGCCACCTAGTGGCCCCTGTAAGGGGCTTGGGCGAGTTCTGTATGTCTTAGCCGGGCATCTCAGTCTAGAGTGAGCAGCAGCGCTAGAGGAGAATCGCCCTGGCACTGGGCTCCTGTGGGCCAGGAGCTAAGGCGGGGCAGCTGAAAAGCTGGCCAGTGGGGCTCGCGAGCCCGAGGCCACGGTGCTGGTCGCTGCGCTCTTCTGCTTGTGCCAGCGTACCTACCCTCCATGTCAGT
Source organism: Tympanoctomys barrerae (assembly GCA_002564285.1). NCBI lineage: Eukaryota > Metazoa > Chordata > Mammalia > Rodentia > Octodontidae > Tympanoctomys > Tympanoctomys barrerae. The sequence goes on along the minus strand of NDGN011351778.1, from coordinate 17,405 downwards.
GCCGCAGCGCTACCTGGAGGGGTGCCACGGGAGCAGCCCAGCTGTGACAGTGGTGTCCCTTCTTGCAGGGCTTGAAGATGACCCCCAGGCTGTGCTGCAGGCCGTGCGGAGGTACGTGCGTACCTTCTTCGGGTGTGAGGAGTGCGGCCAGCACTTCGAGGAAATGGCTGCAGAGTCCCTGGACACCGTGAAGACCGCAGACCAGGCGGTGCTCTGGCTCTGGAGGAGGCACAACGCCGTGAACAGCCGCCTGGCAGGTGCGGGCTCTGCGAGCTGGGGAGGGCCCGGGGGCTGCCACAGCGCTTCCCAGCCGCAGCCTGCTGTGCGGAGCTGGACTCTCCCGTCTCCATCACGCCAGGGTCTTTCTGACCCTGCCACACGCTCTCATAGCCTGCTGGGCCCCTGGTCCTTTTGATATTGTAAAATTTGGGATAGAATCCACTTTCAGCAGGGCGTGGCAGCGCAGGTCTGAACCCCCACGTCTTGGGAGGCTGAGGCAGAAGGATTGCCATGAGTTCGAGGCTGGCTGGGCTACAAAGTGAGTTGAAGGCCACTAGAACCGAATCATGAAACTGTCTCAAAAAAACAAAAAGGATTTTCCATGATGATATTTAATCCATTTTCAGACCACAGTGGTCCCTCGGTTCCCAACTTTGGGCAAAATCGGATAAAAAATGTTGTGCGGTTCTTGTCCGGTCTGGTTTGTGACCAGAATCCTGGAAAGCATTGAGTTTGTGAACCGAGGTGCATGGGCCTGGCTTGGTGGCCCTCAGCTGTAACCTTGGGTACACGGGAGGCTGAGACAGGAGTGGTGAAAGTCTAGGTGCAGCCCTCCCTTCATGAGCAAGGTCTTGTCGCAGAGGGCCAGGGTACAGCTCGGTGGTAGAGCCCTTGCCTAGGGTGTGCAGGGACTTGAATTCTATGCCAGGGCCAAGGTCAGACAGGCAGACAATAAAAAAGTAAACAGAGACTGGGTGTGGTGGCACATGCCTATAATCCCAGCACTTCGGAGGCTGAAAACAGTCCTATCTACGTAGTGAGAACCTGTACACCTTGGAGACCCTGCCCTAAATACATTTTTTTTTTTAAAGTAAATAGGACACCAACATTTTCTTGGAGTTAAGTAATTCAAACTGTTCCAAAATCAATGGCAGATTAAAATTAGGCTTAAAAATAATTCCACTGAGAAATAAATTTAATAGAGATGAATGGTAATGCTAGTAAATGCTGGTCTCCATTTAATCCCTGTATTAGAAAACATATTACAGCTAAAGCACTAAAGAAAATTGGTTCTTTGCATGGAGAGCAGCCGTGCTCCTCGTGGCGCTGGGATTTGCTGTGTCCTGGTCAGCTGAGTCTCAAGGCTTCACCAGTGACCGGGCGCCCCACCCTAGAGGCCTGTGAGGGCCTGCTGGGTGAATGAGCCGCCCACAGCTGTCCCCACCGGGCACCGTCCCAGGGAGCCGCCTGCCATCCCCGCCTAGGAGCCAGGGTCTGGCCGGCACCTTCTGCCCAGGGTGGCCCTTGCACACGGCCTCCTCGGGACAGGTCTCCTCTGAGCAGCAAAGGGCCAGGCCCATCTGGCACCCCACACACTTAGCAGAGGGAGAGGGGTCAGGGCCACCACAGTCTGTGAAGGAAAGCAGCTCAGATCTCTGACCCCTGCCCACTGGAGTCCTCCCAAGTGTTGCTGTCTGTGAGTGTAAATGGGGGAGGAGGGAGGCCTGGGGCATCTAGACCTCCCTGGGTGGTTCTGCAGTCCCTCCCAGCCTGGCAGAGGTGCCAGCTGGGTGTTGGCCCTGACACTGTCCTAGGTATCTCTGGGGGCACTGAAGCCTTCTGGTGTCAGCATGGCTCTGTACACCCGGCCATGCGGCCCCCTAAATGAGCTGCAGGATCCTCATGGGACCAGGCCAGGCGCCCAAAGTGTAGAGGGACAGCGACAGGAAGGATGGCAGCCCAGCAGCCAGAGCAGTTGGGCCTAGGGGCTGCAGGCTTGAGGGGTGGGCAGAAGACACCCGTGAGCCCTTGTGGGGCAGAGCTGAGGTGCTGCTCAAGGTCTGGAGGGTGAGTGTGCAAGGTCTGTCCTGGGTTCAGAGGTGCAGGAGCCCACCAAGAGCTGTGCAGGAAGTGGGCCCCTAGGAGCACACTGGGGCCTGAGTGCGAGGAAGCGAGGAGGCCGGGGCAGGCGGGTGAGCTTCTGCCCACAGTGACCTCGTCCCTTTGTCCTAGGCCAGCTGAGCGAAGACCCCAAGTTCCCCAAGGTCCCGTGGCCCACTCCAGACCTCTGCCCCGCCTGCCACGAGGAAATCAAGGGCCTGGACAGTTGGCACGAGGGCCAGGTGCTGGCGTTCCTGAAGCAGCACTACAGCAGCAGTAACCTGGAAGACGCGTACTCTGCAGACTTGGGGGACCCCGGAGACCCGGGGGCGCTGGGCCAGGGGCTGGCGGGAGACAGAGGACTCACTGCCCCCGAGACACCCCAGGGGCACCAGCAGGCAGCGAGCCTCCGCCCACCTCTCGGGCCCAGCCCCAGGACCAGACTTGCGGAGAGCCCGCAGCACAGGCTGGACAGGAGGGCCCAAAGTCCCCAGGGGCCGCGGGGGCGGCAGGAGGCCGAGGCCGCGCCCTTCCTTGGCCTTGGCTTCTCCAGCCTGGACATGAGCCTCTGTGTGCTGCTGTACGTGGCCTCGTCCCTGTTCCTGATGCTCATGTACTTCTTCTTCCGAGTTCGCTCCAAGCGGTGGAAAGTTCGACTCTACCACCCTGCCGTGTAGCAGCTGCCAGCCCAGAGGAGCTGGACCACCCTGCCCCCATGCCCTGCAGCTTTAGCATTGTGATCGGGGTTTTATAGACGTGTGGGGCCTGGCCCCTGCCGTGTGGCCCTTGGGTGCTGTCCCTGTCCACAGCGGCCACAGTTCTGAGTCAGTCCTGCGTGTCCCTCGGAGGGTAGGAAGAGTGCACAGGCCACCACAGGACTGTGCTTGGGCTCCTGCAGGGCCCGGCTTCTCAGCTCAGAGGAACTTCCTGGAGGTGGCCTCATGGTGACACAGCAGAGCTGCAGCAGTGGCTTCTGGGTGCCTTGAAGCAGGTGCAGACAGGTCCTAGCTTTGCCACCGGTGCCTTTCAGCCACTTGGCTGTTCCTGCCTGACCTGTGGCTGAGGGCACTGGGTGGCGCAGTGGAGGGCTCTGGTCTCCTGCCTGCAGGCCGGGAGGGCCAGGAGTTTGGGAGCTTGGCTAAGAGTGAGCCTGGGGGCTGGGGGAGCAAACTTGGGGCTTCCAGGGTGAAGGCAGGGACGTGAGGGCCACGCCATGTGGCTGTCAGGGCCAGCGTAGGTGCAGTCTGCGGGAGGCCTAGGAGGCAGCCCTTGGTCTCCTGAGTTCTTTGTCATCCTGCCCCAAGGCGGCACTGGGAGACACCTAGAGGGAGGGCCCTTACCGGTGCCTCTGGCTCCTTGGGGATAGTGTGTTTTGTTTGTTTTGACCATTTAACAGTTGAAACCCAGTTTGTAACACCTGAAACATGTTAGGGGTAAGTTTGCCACCCCAGGCTTCAGAAGCAGACATTCCAGGGAGTCTGTCCTTTACCCGCGCGGCCTGAGGCTTGTGTTTTTGAGTAAAGTGGGTCGGCTGCATCTGCATGCCTGTCTGCTCTCGCACGGGTGTGGCCAGGATGATTGTAAATATTTTTCCACTTTCCCTGTTTTATATTTTATACTCCCGTGTTTCCTAACAACGGTTGGCTATGTGGTGTCACTAAGAGCCTGTACCCTCAGTGTCCTTGCTGCAGTGTGAGACGCATGGACAGCCGTTGCATACCTTGCTCCCCATGAGCAGAGCAGAGGAGGGGCAGGGCACCTCTGGGAGCGAGTGGCCCGGCTGCCCCGCCTCACCTCCTGTTTTGTTCCTCCTTCTCACAAGCTGGTCTTGGTCACTGTTTTTGTGCCTGGTACATTGACTTTTTTTTTTTTTTTTTTGGTTTTGTTTTACCTGGAATCGAACTCAGGACCTTGCACTTGCCAGGCAGGTGCTTATGCCTCTGAGCCATCTTCCCAGCCCCAGTGCCTGGCATATTGAAGTCCTGAGTCGTCTCTGTTTGCTTGAGAATCCTTAGTCAAACAGCTCTGCATGGCGTTGGCTGAGTGTTTCCCAGCGATCTGGATTCTGCAGCTGAGGGCCACTGCCACACGGGTCTTTGAAGTGGGGGTTGAGGGGCCACCAGTGGGACAGGAAGGCAGGTGGCTGGCACAGTGGCCCATTTGTTCTGTGGCTTGCGAGGCCCAGGGCCACCCATAGGAACTGCATAAGGTCTGTTTTCTAAAGTGCTAAGTATTGTAAGAGGTATGGAGACTAATGAATATAATAGTTCAGTAATTAAATGTTTATTTATTTTTAATGAAAAGATTTTGATTAAAAAGCCAATTGACATGGAAATGTTAGTGGAATTTCTTACCTGCAAAGAAAGTGGACATTTTGTATTTAAGTAAACTAATATTGTGCACATTTTAAGAATAAAGAAAACTGATATTTGAGAAAATTGTCCTAGTTCTCTTGAAGCATGAGCCTACTCCACCATGCGAGTAGGGGTGCAAGGGTGAGCCCCTTATTCCCGTCCAGTGTCCTGGCTGCATGTGTGGGATTCGTATTGAATTGAGGGTTTTTAGATGACAGCCTGGGGTGCCAGGGGCTCCTTGGACTGATCTGGACTCAGCCCCAGGACAGCCCCAGCGGCCCAGTGCGGGGGGCGGGGGGAACCAGCCTGGCTGAGCACGGGGGTCATCCGTCTCTCAATGGATGCGATTCGGCTGGGATGGGGCCTGACTTCCCAGCAGGACCCTACCCACCGGCTAGCTGCATGGCCCAGGTCTGGAGCGGGCTCTGGAGGGTGCTCAGCTTCTGTTTGACCACAGCTGCTGCCCTGGGTGGCGGTGGGTAGGAGCTGGCCAGCGGGCGCGGTGCGGGTGGCGGCCACACCTGTGTCTGCAGGAGGGACCTCTAGGCCCGAGCGCGCTCGAAGTCCTACAGCTTCCAACCCGCTTGCTGAGAAAGCGGTGCTTCGGAGCAGGCCTTTAACATTTAAATAACCGACTTCTGCCAGCGAAGGGGCCCAGCCCGACGCTCAACCGACTCCGCCCGCGCAGACCCGGAGGGGGCTGGGGCCGGGGGCGGGGACAAGGGAGGGGCCGGGGCCCGGGAGCGACGCCTCCTTCAGCACCGCGGACAGCGCCCGCGCCACGCCGGGCTCTGACCCCGCGACTGTGCTGGTCGGCGGGGGGCAGCTGCAGCCCTCCGGGGACTCCCGCTCCGACCACACGGCACCGCGATGCTGCTAGAAACGGAGCTCGAGCGGGACCGAGATAGGCCCCTGGCCTCCGCCACGCACACCCTCTGCACCTTCGGGGGCACTCGGGGTAAGAGCTGCTCTGCCCCAGCCGGAGGACCCGGGTGGGGGGAAGCCGCTGCCGTAAAGAGCTGGGCCTGCCTGCAGGAGGGGAGCAGGGCAGGAACGGCGCAGGGAAAGAAGTCCGGGGTGGCTGCAGGAGGGCCCTAGAGTGGCAACAGGGGCGACGAGAGCGTCAGTGATCACAGTGCCTCCCCATTCTGAGGCTCCGCTCCCTGCACCGCTCCGTCTCGCAGCAGGGAACTTCGGGCCGCCTCTCTCGCCTCCACTGCCCTCCCCAGGGGCCATTCCATGGCCATGGACGTTGGGAGATAATGGAGGCATTGTTGGAGAGCCGGCCAGATGCCCGACGCGTGGGGCCGCCCCTTATCCAGCCCCACTGCCGCTGCTGCAGCTGACACTCAACGGCCGCACCCCGTGCCCGGGCGCCCACTCCGCCCAGGAGGGTGTGTCGGGCCCTCCTAGAGTCACAGGGCAGCGTGTCCCCGAGGGGTGCGAGGAAAGAGGGTCCTGCCCCCACCCTCCTTCCGGCCCTCAGTTCTCATAGCTCATGCACCAAGCACTGGCGCAGGTGGACAGGGTCACTGTCCTCCGGCTGCGGGCAGGGGGACGGGAGAGGCTCGCTGACATCAACCCGCTGGCTTCCCAGCACTTTCTAGGGCCTCTGTGGGTGCTGAAGCCCACACTGCAGTGGCCGTACAAGCCTGTGCGCGTGCCTGGGACCTCCCACAGCTGGAGGACAGAGCAACTCCCAAGGGCTCACCTGTGTGCGCTGGGGCAGGCCACCGTGAAAATAGGCGCCACGAGGTTGTGTGCGTACGGACCAGAGCGCTGCGACGGGCAGGATCCTGGCTCAGCCCCTCATGGCCCCGTCCCGGCTGCCCGTCCAGGCTGAGAGCACCGGGCCGCTTCCCTCCCGAGAGTCGCCCCTTCCAAAAGGAAGTTCCAGGCGTGGCGCAGAAGCCCGCGCAGCTAGGAGGTCCCGGGTAGCGTCTGGATCTTTAGGGCTTTCTCGGGTTCGAGTGGCCTTCTGCAGGTGAAAGTGGTCTCGAAGCCTCTTGGCTGTGAAGCTCCCGAGGCCAAACTTCAGGGGCCGGAGAACCCGGCTCCCTCCCTTGGGTACCCGGATCCCCAGCTCTCGCTGCACCCTCGGGAGCCAGCTGTCGAGCAGGGGTGAGCGCCAAGGGCAGCCCCGACCGGGTCCTGGCCCCGCGGTCCCAGCCCGGGGCCGATTGCCCGCAACCCCGCCCCGCGCTGCGGCCCCGCCCCCGCGCTCCGCCCTCCGCCGCCGAGGCTCGGGGCCAGGCCGCCCACGGGCGCAGCGCCCAGCAGCGCGGGAGCCGTTCGCACATCGACCCGGTCCCGCGGCGTCGCTGGACCCAAGGGTGCGGTTCGGAGGCGGCGGCCCCATGGAGGCGCGCGCGGAGCTGGACCCGGCGCGGGAGTCCGCGGGCGGCGACCTGCTCCTGGCGCTGCTGGCTCGGAGGGCTGACCTGCGCCGAGGTGGGTGCTACGGCTGCGCGCGGGCCCGGACGGGCAGCCCTCGCGGGTCCAGGAGTCACCCTGGGCCAGCCAAGGGGTCCCCACGGTGGGGAGCGTTTCTGGATGTTCCCTGCTCTCCGGGCGAGTTGGGCAGGGGCAGCGCGCCCTGGGATGTGGACCCCCGACCCAGGTCCCACGGCCGCACCCGCGCTCCTCGCCGGCCACCGCCCGCTGCTGGTCAGGCCCGACCACGCGGGAAGCCCGTCCCGGGGCCGCTGTCTCGGCGGCCCGGATGTCCACTCTGCGCTTGGCCCTGGAGAGAGAGAGGCTGGTGCACAGGGAACGGGGCCACGAAAGGGGTCGCACTGGTTGTGAGGTCGCGCTGAATCCATCGCAGCTTAGAAATTTATTTTCCGGGTTCCGGGGAGAGGTTGGCAGCTGGGGCTGGAGGGAGAATGGTGGGGTGAGAAGGAGGGAGGAGGGAGATGGCTGCGGGGGTAGAGACCATGCGGCTGGAGTCGCCAGGCAATGTGAGCCGGAGCGCAGGACCTCGGTAATCGCGGCGGACCCCTCAATCGAGGGGATCACCGAGGCGCCTGGGCGCGGGGACACAGGGACGGCGGAGATGTAAGGATCGTTGGCATCGGGGTTGGTCCAGGAGCGTCAGGGCTTTTGCCCCACGCGGGTTCGCTGCGCTCGCCCGAGACGGAGCGCTGTCCGGGCTTCGGTGCTGAATCCGCGCTTCGAGGGCTCCTGTCTGATGTCTTGAGCGCCTTGAGGTCGCTGAAGGTCAGGCACCCTGGCTGCCCCTCCGAACCCGTGGCTTTGCCCCACGCGGGGCCACGCGTCCATCGCAGGTCTCCTGCTAGAGCAGGAGCGAGGTTTCGAGGGCTTCCATCCTCAGCCAAAATGAACCCTTCCAGAGTCCTCCACACTCCTCACCCCCACCACCCGTCACCCACCCCCGGGAAGGGCCATGGAGGCGGGCGTGCCGCACCTGCGTAGATCCCGGCTCCTGCGCGCCACTCTCCTTTCTTCAGGACTTGTGTTAAATTAGCACGGTGCGTTCCGCCACAAGTTCCCGGAAAGGCCCCTCCATCCCCCACAGGGCTCCCTAGGCTTCCGCAGCAGCCCCAGGCTTTTGCTGGAGTACCTGAAGGTGTGCGGAGGCATCCACTGTGCGCCCTGGCTCTGCTTCTTGAGCCACACCAGCCTGCTCACCAGTACCCTGCAGCTGCCCAGATGGGAAGGCCTTCAGTCTTACCCTCGAGGCCTGCAGACAGGAGGGCAAGGCGGCACCTCGCTTCCTGGGAGCGAAGCGAAGCTCAGGTGCCTAGCTGTGTGAAGCAAAGCGGGAGGCGGCTGGGCAGAGGTGCCCGTGCTCCACTCACACCAGCTTCAGGGGACAGGAAGGACGTGCTTTCCCACATTCTACCCGAGCAGATCCCGGGATTGAGCGCAGTGAGCTCAGCATGCCTCCCGATTACTGGACACTTGGCATTCGGCCTCCTGGGATGGTGGGGCAGCGTTCTGTGCCCAGTCACATCTCTAAAACCATTTTGGTTTTCTTTACCTGCCACCTGGCTGGGGGCCAAGCTCCAGTTCCCTCCTGCTCTCGGGGAGCTAGGCAGCCACTGACGTGTGAAGCATGTGTGGGGACAGAAGGTCCCTGGTCACTCTGGGTCCCAAGGGCCGGAAGGGAGCCTGGCTCAGCCTCCAAGAAGGGCTGGGAGCTCCTCCGACTGACCGGCCACACCTGTACCCACAGAGATCCCACTGTGTGCCGGCTGTGACCAGCACATCCTGGACCGCTTCATCCTGAAGGCGCTGGACCGGCACTGGCACAGCAAGTGCCTCAAGTGCAGCGACTGCCACACGCCGCTGGCAGAGCGCTGCTTCAGCCGGGGCGAGAGCGTCTACTGCAAGGACGACTTCTTCAAGTGAGCGAGGGCCATCCCCGGGTGGGGGACAGCAACAGAGAAGCAGCTGGGGACCTTGGAAGGGAGCAGGCTGAGCACAGTGCCCGGGTTCTGGGCGCCCTTTCCCCTCCAGAAGGGCACCGTGGGGCCCAGCCAAGTGGAGTGAGGCCAGGGACACCTGAGGGTGGCTTGGGCCTGGCTGGGTCACCTGGAAAGGCTATGGGAAGGGAGCCATTTATTTTACAAATCATTGAACAGTTGTTTTAAAAGCTGGAATTTGCAGGCTCTTCTAGACTTACTATCTCTTAAATTGCACTTTTTTAACACTAGAAAGTTTTATTTGCAGAGCAGAGGTAATGCGGGTGCAGATCCATTCTGTCACTATAGATTTAACTTTTATTGTTTAAAATTCATCTTAGTCTGTGTGCAGTACAGAATGACTCTGTGTAGGGGGTTGGCCCAGGACGCGAGTGTCCCCCCTCCCTGCATTCCTCCTGTCCTTCCTGACCCCCTTTGGCTCTCAGGCCCAGCCCTTTTGCTTCCCCAGCGTCGATGCTGAGGACAGCTCAGGTTTGGCAGCCGAGGCGCTGCCCTAGGTAGACCCTGGCCTCCCAATTCAGTCCCGCCAAGCAGAGCTGCCCACATCTCTCCGGGAGGCCAGGCTCCTTCCCTATGCTGACAGCGCCTGGGGCTCTCTCCTTGGGCCAGGCCCAGGGTCGGCTCCCCTGCCCGAGCTCTGAGACCCGCTCTGGGCGAAGGAGCGCTGGCTGAGCCCCTGTGCATCCCGCAGGCGCTTCGGGACCAAGTGCGCCGCATGCCAGCTGGGCATCCCACCCACGCAGGTGGTGCGCCGCGCCCAGGACTTCGTGTACCACCTGCACTGCTTCGCATGCGTGGTGTGCAAGCGGCAGTTAGCCACGGGTGACGAGTTCTACCTCATGGAGGACAGCCGGCTGGTGTGCAAAGCGGACTACGAGACAGCCAAGCAGCGAGGTCAGCGGGGAGCTTCGGACGGGCTTGCCTCCCGCACCATCCTCCAGGCTCTTGGAAGGCCTGTGTGTGAAGGAGGGGTCTGGAAGGGGCGGGTTGGGCACCTGGATGCCACTCTGAGTCGGGCCAGACCACCGATCCGAGCTGCTCTGGGAAGCGGCGGGAATCAAGGTCTTGGGCGGGGCCTCACCCCCAAGTCTGAATTCTGTGCCTGTGAGTTCTCCTCTCACATCCTTGCCTACAAAGCCACGGCCTTCTGTGTTCTCAGATGCCGGGAACAGAGGCCCTGGCACTGGGGCTGCCGCCACCCTGTGATGGGGCCTTGGCTCCAAGCCCCTCTCCCTGCTCCCTCCACGGTGCAGTTTTTCATTTCTCTCCAAGCCCGCACTCTCCAGGAAGTTCTCTGGTGGACCTGGGACCTTGGGGTGCTGGGGTAGGCATTTAGGGTGTGGCACATGGGGGCCGGGGCAGGTGGCCTCACCGCTCGTCATCTGGTGCAGAGGCTGAGGCCACCGCCAAGCGGCCGCGCACGACCATCACGGCCAAGCAGCTGGAGACGCTGAAGAGCGCGTACAACACCTCGCCCAAGCCCGCGCGCCACGTGCGGGAGCAGCTGTCCTCTGAGACCGGCCTGGACATGCGCGTCGTGCAGGTCAGCACTTGCCCAGGGTGCAGGGTCGGGGCGGGAGTGAGGGGGCTCCAGATGTGGAGGAACCCCCGCGGGTCCCTCATCATCTTGCCCCCAGGTCTGGTTCCAGAACCGCAGGGCCAAGGAGAAGAGACTGAAAAAGGATGCGGGCAGGCAGCGCTGGGGTCAGTACTTCCGAAACGTGAAGCGCTCCCGCGGAAGCTCCAGGTCTGACAAGGACAGCATCCCTGAAGCACAGGACAGCGATGCCGAGGTCTCCTTCAATGGTAGGGCTGGGTCTCTTCGGGGCTGTTGGTTGGGAGTGACACGAGTTCCACGGGTCGCAGGCAGCTGGGACACCAGGATTCCTGCCTGGCTCACCCCCTGGCACTCACACGGAGCCTGCGGACTGGCCGCTGGGAACATGATCCTCCCAGTGACCCGTCAGCACCCCTGTGACCTGGCTTGTCCCTAAGCTGGGCACCTGCCTGGCACCTGCTACAGGGGGCAGATGGCCCAGCCTCTCCAGCCACAGCCCTGCAATGATTCTGGGAGCCTGGGCAGGACATTTGGAATAAATGGCAAAAACCTGTCTGCTTGGAGTTTGGGGAGGAGAGATGGCGCCCTCCCTCCTGGGGTCTGCATGCTCTGGTCTCCACAGTGGACATTTACCCAGTGCTAATGCCACCTGCTTGGAGCTTTGTGGCCCTCGCCCAGGCTCTCTGGACCAAAGTTTCCTGTCTCTAAAAAGGGGGTGATGGTGCCACTGGGGCTGAGGGGGAGCCCACATTCCATAACTACATTCCGATCGGGATAGGTAAGGGGAACTAGGGCTGGCAGACTTGAGGCACAAAGGCTGCTGTGAGTTCCAGAGCGAGCGGAAGGGGCTCTGGTACCCTGCACCCACCCGCCAGACCTCCGGGCCCTCTGGGGGGGGTGCTGATCGGCACTCTCTTCTTCTGCAGAGGAGCCATCCCTGGCTGAAATGGGCCCCACCGGCGGCCTGTACAGCAGCCTGGGGGAGCCTACCCCTGCCCTGGGCCGGCCAGCAGGCACCTTGGGCAGCTTTGCGCTGGAGCACGGAAGTCTGGCCGGCCCCGAACCTTACCGAGAGCTGCGCCCTGGCAGCCCCTACGGCATCCCTCCATCCCCTGCCGCCCCGCAAAGCCTTCCTGGCACCCAGCCCCTGCTCTCCAGCCTGGTGTACCCTGACGCCAGCCTGGGTCTCGTGCCCTTGCCAGCCCCAGGCAGCACCCCTGCCGTGAGGGGGCTTGCGGGTAATGGACCCAGCTCGGACCTGTCCACTGGGAGCAGCGGGGGTTACCCTGACTTTCCTGCCAGTCCGGCCTCCTGGCTGGATGAGGTGGACCACGGTCAGTTCTGATTGAGGCCCTGGCACCAGCCAGCACTGGACATGAGGGTGGGTGGCACTGCCCGCCCCAAGGACCTGGAAGGGAGGCCAGATAAGGACGTCCAGGCAGGGCTGGAGTCTGAAGCCCCCGGCCGCTGCCTGATCCTCCTTGGCAGCTCGGGCTGGGCTCCCCAGGGCTCCCCGCCTCCTCCTCCTCCTCTGAAGGACAGAGGCGTGGCTGCCTGTGGCTTCGAAGAAGCCGGGACTACACGCGGAGCGTTTTGTAAGCAGACCTTCCTCACTGTCTGTCGGGTTCTAAAGCACCCAGGGCCGGGCCTCAGCCCCCCTCGGTTGGAAATGCTTTAACGTCTGACAGTAAAGATGCTAATGACTGTTTTCATTTCCCGGCTCCAAACAGTGCTGGGTCGTTGACCCTTGACCCCAAGGGGTCGGAGGTCAGGTTTGTGGGTCCAGGCTGAGGTGGGAGGGAGCCAGGCTGGTGTCCTCTGTGGCTTAGAATGAGACCTCAGGCCTTTCCTGTCTCGGGGCTCTGGGCCTCCTTGTCACCAGGTTCCCTCCCATGGGCCTTTGCAACCACCTCGGTCTCCAGCGTCCTATGGAGGAGGTGGGAATTCCCAGGGTCCCCCACAGAGTCTCCACCATCAGGTCGCCCTCCCTCTTGGTGGTGTCCAGGCTCTGCCCAGGGCTCAGGTGCCAAATAGCCAGCTGTCCCCAGGGGCAGTGGGTGGGGCTACCCCCCATATCATTATTCTGGGAGGCACCTGCTGCTGCAGCATTAGTCCAAATCATCCCCCGAAACAAAATTGGGGCCACCTGTTGGTTCTGTGAATGTCCTGTGACTTTAATTTATTCTCTGGTGATCAGCTCTTTCCAAGACTTCAATAAATTTGTCAGTTGTAGTCTCTGGAAAGCCGTGTTTTTAGTGGGGCAGGGGTGTGGCCAAGGAGGCCAGGGGTCATCCTCTGAGAGGTATGGGTGCTGTCCCTTGCCTGGCTGGCACCAGGTGTGAGCGTGGGCTTCTGTGAGCTCTGTCCTCGGCCATGAGGGGCTGGGACCTCAGGGAGCTGCCCTGTGGGTCCCAGTGTTGGTGTCTACCCGTTGGAATGATTTGGCCACTGCCACAGGGTGTCACCAACGTGACTTCCGGTACCTGCTGGCCAGAGACCTGCTGTGTGACCCAGGACCCCTCTGTGCTGCTTGCTCCTTGTAGACAGGACAGAGAAGCCTGCCCCCATAAGGGGATCAAAGGGGAGTCAGGCAGGTGGGATGCTCTCCCTGGATGGACTGCTTCGGGGCCTCCTCTCTGAGGGTCCCCTGGGGTGGGCGGGGTCCACAGCCTTCCCTGGCCTTCCCCTGGGCGCAGAATCTCGGCGGGGGGACAAGATCAGCATGCATACTTGCTTAGGGGAGAGGGGTCTGGCAGAGAAGACCAGGACAAGGGCTCCGAGGATCTGGAGAGAAAGAGAAAGGACGGCCCTGGGCTCTATCTCCTGGCCCCAACTGAGAGAAGGAGGGAGGCTTTGACCAGCGCTGGGAACTGCAGGGGAAAAAGGAGCTGGAGGAAGCTGAGCACCCCTTCCCCAGGGCAGAGCCAGTGTGTCCTTGGGAGCCCCACCCGGCTCCCTCCAGCACGGAGGTGACTGGAGGAGGCCTTCTTGCCAGTTGGCAGGTGGGTGGGTGGGACGTGGGCACCCACAGACAGCATCCTCCAGAGGCCTGGGCAGTGCACAGAGGGCATGGCGCACAGGGGGTGACATGAGTGCCCCAGCCAGGGACAGCAGCTGGAGCCACTGGATTCCCAGGGAAGGTGTGGGTTGAGGACGGCGCCACCTGGGCCAAACAAATTCACCCGCCCACCCTTCCTCCCCTGTTCCCAGGGCTTTTAGGCTCTGACAGGTTCCTGCAGCACGCTCCCTGTAGCTGGACGCATGAATGAGCGCCAGGAGGGGGCTCAGGGCTGGGCTGCCCACCACATGAGCTACCTGGGGGTCAGCAGGAGGCCCAGACCGGTCGCTGAGGGCCCACCTGTGTCAGCGATGCTGCTTCAGTTTCCTGCCTGAATGGAGCACGGCCCAACTCACATTCACGGGCCAGCCCAGGGCAGAGACTCAGCGCCGTGACCCCAAGGCCCCCAGTCCAGCGGCCCCACCCCAGGCCCCACCCCAGAGGCAGGTCCCTGACCGTGCGGCTCCCTTGGCCGGAAGTCTCAGGCTGGAATCACTGTGCTGGGAGGAGTCCGCGGCCACAGCCAGACCCTGCAGACAGGGTCCCTAGCGGCCCTGCACCCTAGCAGACCAAGAAAAGCTGCGGTGGGGAGCGAGGATTGAGGGTTGCTCCCTTTCTCCTGCCTGCCTCTGGTCCAGCCATCCCGGGATGCCCAGGTTCTTCTTCACTTTGAGTTCTGATTGCTTTGCACTGGAAACACGAACAGTGATGCCCAGCACAGAAATGGGCCTCTTTCCCCCCTGGTCTAAGTCTGCATGGGGCTCCAGGCTTCCAGCACCCCTAACCAGGCCCAGAGATGCCCCTGCCCTCCCCTCCTCGCCATCTGCCAGCGTGGTAGCATAGGGCCGGACCGGATCCCAATAAATCAGTGGGTTTTCAAAGGCTTTGGCTTGAGGGCTGAATCCCAGGAGGCTGTAATGATCAATTCTTTAGGCCAATAATTGTTCAAATTACTCTGAGCAACATACAACATTAATTTTAAGAAATTTAATAGAAAAAAAGCTCTTTAAATCTGCGACGAGATGAATGACACCCGTATGGAGACCCTCTTCCATGCCTTGGTGACAATGAAAAATCTGAAAGTTATTTACATTTTCATTCTTCGAGGGCAATGTTGACAAGCTTTTGGCTGAGGGCGCGGTGGGCCGTGCTGGGCGCGCCCCCTCCCCCCTAATTAATGGGGGAGCCACGACATCATAAGCAGAATTTTCATCTGTCTGCAGCGACCTGGTGACGGCTCCCACCTCCCGTGGCTGACGCCACAGAGGCCCATTTTTTACCATAAAAATATTTCATCCTGACCCGCAGGGACCCCTCTCAGCATTCAGGACGAGTGAGAAAGACAAAGCTGCCACCTTGGGGTATGTGGGGGAGCCTGGAGCTCCGTGGTCCCGAGTCCAGTGGGGCACGTGCTGCAGGGCGGCAGCATCCGGCACGGCCCAAGCCCTCAGTGCCAGAGACCTCCCATCCCCGGCAGGAGTGTCACGGAGCCTGCGGGGTGCCCCTTGCTGCCAGCACCGTGTGGAGCTGGCCCAGGACCTGGCTCTGTCTCCGCTGCGTCTCGCTTGCCAGCCTGAGCAGGGCGGCGGGTGTGAGCTTTCCTGGGGCCGCAAGGCAAAGCTGGGGAGTGGGCATGAAGTGCACACACACACACACACACACACACACCCGGCACACAGACACACGCTCTCCACGCATACTCTGGGATGGATGAGGGTCACACCGGTCACACTGCCTGAGGTGCGATGGGGGCTTCCTGCGGAGCTCACTGTCCTCCCCCTTCCAGCCCCGTCTGCTTTCCACTAGGGGTGCTGCTCAGGAGGTTGTGGGGGTGCACGGCAGCCTGGAACCCACTCAGCACCCCTGCCACAGCAAGTCACTCTGCTGGTCTCTGGGCTTTGGTTTCTGCCTCCGTTTCAGCGAGCAATTCCAGGAGCGGAGCCACGTTAGCTGGTGGCCGTGCAAGGCCCTGGTCATCAGGAAAGAGCAAGCAGGACCAGGGGTCACACCTCCAGTCCTGGCAGCTGGGGCCGAAAGCCCGGGTGCTGGGCTGGGCTGTGGCCACGGTGGAGCGGCGCTCCATGGCTCCTCCCTGCACCACAGAAAAGTCAAACCCTAAACCAGAAAGCCGCAGAGGACCAGGGAGGGTGTGGAGAAGCCGGAGCCCTGTGCACCAAGGGGTGACTGCTGTGACCAGCTGCCGCAGGAAGGCGGACGGTCTTTCGTGGACAACAAGCTGAAGCCAGGTGCGGTAGCACACGGCGATAATCCCAGTGCTGTTGGCAGTTGCGTTCCATAGAAATTACAGGCGGGTGGACGGGGCTGGACCCTCAGAGGAGCCAGCGAGGAAGGAGAGCTACCTCCCAACTGTGGGAGAGACAGGCATCTCCACCGCGGGCCGGACATCAAGGCAAAAGATGAAACAAATGTGGCCGTACCTCGCCGGGGATAGGCCTCAGGGACTGATACTCTAAATAGGTATCCATCACCTTAAGAGAGCCAGGAAGACCCCCTAACCCAGCCCCCTCCAGGAAGACCCCCTAACCCAGCCCCCTCCAGGAAGAGCCGCTGCTCTGTATGTAGGTCCAGTTCTAGTGACTGGCTTTCCCATTTGATCCCCATTTAATCAAATTTACCTGAGCAATTGTACTCATAATCTTATTGGTTGACCATAGTTTTGTGTACACCTAGTGAGTTACCCTGTTTCCCACCTTGGACCCATCTCACCTCATGGATTTGCTCTATAAAATCCCTACGAAAGGCAGGGCAACACCCGGGTCCCCTTCTGTCCCTCTCTCAGACAGGCACTTTCTTTCTTCTAGTATATATATTCTGCTCTTAACCTCCATTGATCCTAAAATTCATTCTTCGATGTTAGAAAACATGAAGTGGTTTCATGTCATGTGGAGCAGGTTGGGAGTTTCTTGCCCCTTCATCACCAGTACCCAAGAGGCTGAGGCAGGAGGATCTGAGTGCCCCAGGTACTCCCATCCCCACCTGAAGCCTTTCCAACCACTCCCAGTGGGAGAGATCATGGCACTCTAGGCTCTATGTTCAAATCCAGTCTGAACTTCATAGTTGGGTTTTTGGGGATTTTTTTTGGCTGGCTCAGCCTGCCTTAAGGGCGGATCTGGTAAGGCAGGTAGAGGTGGGGTTCGGACTGCGGTGTCCTGTGCCTGACCTCACCTGCATGAGCCGGCACGTAAAGAACTGAGCGAACCTGCAGGCCCCCTGAACTTCATAGTTAACCCCCCACCTTTTTTTTTTTTTTTTTTTTTTTTGGCAGAACTGGAGATTGAACTCAATCCCTTGTGCTTGCCAGGGAAGTGCTTATTCTACTGAGCCATCTCCCTGGCCCCTAAGACTCTATTTCACAAAACAAAAATTAAAATTAAAAAAACCTGGGCGGAGGAGAGCTCAGTGGACTACGCTCCTGCCTTGGCACGCTTAGGGACCAGGGTTGGATCCCCAATCCCGCATGCTGTACTGTCCCCATGCCTGGAGGCATGCGAACTGGCAAACAAGTGGAGTCCAGGCATGGTGGTGCACCCCTGTAACCCCAGTGCCGGGGAGGCTGAAAACAGGAGGCTCACTAGGAGTCCGAGCTGCGTAGTGAGAAGGGATAGGTGTCTGCCCGGCGCAGCACAGAAACGGGCAGAAGGAGAAGGGGAAAGGGGGCTTTGCTGTCTTTGAGGACACGGAAGATGAGGGACTCTCTGGATTGGAACAAAGGCAGGCTGAGGCTTTGTGGCCCTTTGCCAGGGGCGGGGTTTGGAGGGGGTGTTAGGATATACCTGAGGGAGCTGCCTGGGGCCTTCCCTGAGGCGGCAGGAAGGGTGAAAGGAAACTGCACCCTGGGCTGAGTTGGAGAAGAAGCGGGAGGTGGT
>NDGN011351752.1:0-12568 GCA_002564285.1 Tympanoctomys barrerae | reverse complement strand
ACAGCCCTCCTTTTCCTCTAATTTTGGTCTGCAAACTTAGGTTGTTAACCATCCAGAAGACAGTGTTGATTGAATGTTTTTATTCTGTTAGGATCTGCCAACCTTGCCAACCTTGCTTTTAAATAAACTTTGTATTTTCTGAAGAAGGAGACAAAAAACAAACTAACCCCATGGAAGCAGGCAGGACGTTGGTTTGCAAAGCTCCATCTGTAAAAATAAAGGCTCAGAGCCTGAGTCTGCCTGGACCTCTGTCAGAAGTCCTCTTCAAATTAGCTTAATAAAAAATTGTGGTGGCATAAGTGAAAATTCCAAGGGTGGGAATGCCTTTGACTTCAGGCAAATATGAGTCTACATCTCAAGGCCTTCTTGTTGGGTGGGTGGGTGGGGGTCAGACCAGCTCTCACCCTTTTGCAGACTGACAGGTTGACCGCTCACACCCCAAACTAAAACTGCTTCATCCAGGTAACTTCACAGAAAAAACCTCTTCATCTCCACGCTTTGGCAGAAGAGACACCTGATGGTCCACGGTGGGCCTGGCATTGCCTCTGAGCTAGTGATGATGACTGGGCATGTGTGTTCCCTGGCTGGCCCCGAACTACATGCTCATACTTCTCAGCTGCACTGAGTCTCCTGGAGTAGATGCCTGAAGGTGGATGGGATTCTTTTGTCCTCAGAACAGAGTAGGGAGGGAGCTGCTCTGGGCTCGCTTCTCCTCTCCTTACTTAAGTGATGCCTCCTCGAAGATTCTTAGTAAGACCCTGTCCAGTCAGAATAAGTAGATGAGCAATTTATTCAAAACAAGGAGGCTGAAAGTTGTGAAAAATATCTTTGGTTTTGCGACAGTTCTGGAACTTGTACTCAAGCCTTTCAACAAACTGATTAGTCTGAAGGAAGAATGGATATTGCCAAACATAGAGCCCTATTATATTTAGGGCTCTGAGTTTTCCATCAATCTTTCTTCACAACCTTGAAGACAAAATTTGGGTTCAGAAAACAAAAGGGGCTTTCAAGTACTTTAGAAAGAGGCCCCTGAGGCTGGAGGTGGATTGTTGAATAGAAAACAGCAAGTGGGTAAGTTCAGTGTAAAGAATGTGAAAAATATTTTTCCCTTTGCTTTGAAACCTGCAGGTCTAGAAGTCCGGAAAGGCAGCTCGCCAGAGGCATGGTCAGCCCTCTCCCCAAGGAAGGTGTTTGAGAAATAACTGGCATTTGAGCCTGGAAGGCTTTTGCTTTTTTGCCTGGACAAAGTGCCAGTTTGCTCTCCCAAATTACTCCCTTTCCGCCGGTTATTTATTTCTACTAGTATTACTGGAAACCCATTTAATGTAAAAGTTAAAAAGCTGTACCTTCAATGTTTGGATCCATCTGTGGTACTTGATGCAATTAGCCTTGATTTTCCAAGGCAAACCTATCTTTAAGGACACCTTCCACTCAACTGATGGAGCAGTATCAGTTCCCTGCTGGCTGTGTCCTTCATACTTTCCCATAGTGCCTTGTAAACTTTAAGCCCATGGAGTCAGCTGGAATTCTGTTAACTTTTGGACCCTGATTTTGGCAGGTCACTGCTGGATCTAGCAAACAGCTATTTATAGCCCAGAATCATCAAGAGCTATTGATCAACCAACCCTGCAGCCCACTCGCATAAAAAAAAAAATCTCCATAACAGTGAAACCAGCAGGCCCAGGACTACAATTGGTGCTGTGGACAGGGCCTGTTGCTCTAGATATCCTAGGGCAACACTGCCTGTCTTTCTGCTGTCCACCATCGCCTCTGCTGCTGACCATCACCCCATCTCCAGAAGGGCCTCTCAAAGCTTTAGGTCAAGGAGTCGCTGCTTTGGAGCCCCCACTGCCCACAGTCCCTGGGGTTCAGGTTAAACCATGTGCTCCATGCGGGGGAGCTCTGCATTCTCCAGTTGGAGATGTCACCAGCCCAGCAAGACCTGTAAGACTCATTGCCACTCTCTGTCAGATAAGAAAGATGTCAGTGCTGATTGAAGGGCCCTCCTTCCTTCTAGTCTCCTTCCTCTTCTTCCTCCATGTCTCCTTTCTTCTCTGTGTTCTTTGTATTGTAATAATATAAACAATACAAATTGACAGGAATTAAAAGGGAAAGGTCTATTTAAATGGAAGGGAATCAAACAAAGATCAGCCATGCTATCACTGGCCCATGATCCCTGGTGCTCAGGGGTCACCTCGGCTAACACACTCTGATTACATCTGCTGGCATGTGTGGCTCCCATGGCAGGATTCCTACTGGTTTCACTGCTATAGGGATTTTTCTCTTATGTGAGTGGGCTGCAGGGCTGGTTGATTGATAGCTTTTGGCGATGTGGGCTTTTCTCTGTCTTTTCTCCTGGTCATCCATGTCATATCAGTTGTCCTGATGCTGCTTCATCGTGTGGTCAGTGGCCAATGAAATAAATGATGCTCTTCGGCATTTATACATCTGCAGAGTTAATTTCACTCTCTGCTTCTCTGTGCCCAAGTCCTTGCCTTCAACCTAGAGTACTTAAAGCAGCCATGGACTCTTATTTGTCTGGCCCTGGAGCTGGAGATTTGAAAATGCCCTGGAGAGGATTCCCAAGTATGGGACCTCTCTTAGAAAAGACAAAAGGAAATTTATCCTAGGTATGAAACTAATAACATCCATAGCCTTCCTAAAGTCTCTGTGCATATGCATGTTGCTCTATATGTTTTTTATTTAGTGCTGGCACTTAGTCAGATGCATAGTTTATTTCATATACTGCTAACCATAGCCAGTGAGGGGAGTGCCATGCTTTTCCCTGCGTACAGGTTGAAAACTAAGACCAAACTGCTCACATGGCTTTCCCAAGGTGACCCAGCACAAAAGCAGAAGAGTGGAGACTTGAACACAAGGCGTTCTGCCTCCACACTCTTCACCACTGGCATGTCTGATGCCTACGGGGCTTCCTGTGGGCTATTCTTCTCGACTCCAAGCCATGTTAGAAGCTGGAAACTGCATTAGGTTGGGCATATTTCGCTGGCCTCACAGTCCTTGCATGAGTCAGGTCCCCAACAGAGATGCCACAAGTAGCAGGATGATGGGAATCAATTAAGAGTCACCTTTCTGTCCCCAGATCCTAATAACTATTATCACCGACGGAATGAGATGACCACCACGGATGATCTGGACTTTAAGCACCACAACTATAAGGAAATGCGCCAGGTAAGGCCTAGGGAGAAACAGAACATGTGTCCATAAGCACTTAATATGTACCTGTTTTTAAGAAATTAGGATGATGCATGAGAGATGGGAATTTGGGTTCAAGGCTGAGGTTGCTTCACTGGGGTTTGGGTGTCCAGAGCAAGACTCCTGCTAGCAAAAGTTGGAACAGAATTCATTTTTTTTTTTTTGGCTGTACCAAGGTTTGAACTCAGGACCCTGCACTTGCCAGGCAGGCACTTACTCTACTGAGCTATCTCCCCAGCCCTGGAACAGAATTAAAATGGAGACTTTTCTTACTTAATACTCTAGTTCCTAAAACCACTGTGTTTCTGAATGACATCACTGCAGGATATTGGCTGTGTGTGGAGTTGGAGGAGAGAAAGCATCTAGGATAACACACTGCCCTCAGCCAGTGCCTTGGTCACTTTTCTCCTGTTGCTGGGACACCCGAAGTTAAAAAGGGAAAGGTTTTTTCTGCACGCAGTTAGAGGAGGTTTCAGTCCGTACTTGGCTGGCTCCAAGGCAGAGTGGCACATGGCACATAACAGGAGGTGGGATAACAGACTCCTCTTGCTCTCTTGCTCTTCGGAAACTAAGTTAATGTGCTTGGACTTGAGATCTGTAACTCATGCCTGCTGCTTCGCATTCTCAGAGTATTTGTATGGCTGGGTAGTAGGATCTTACGGCAGCAGTTCATGGGCAGAAAACAGCAAAATCAGCCAGAGCACAAAGGGAAGAACAGCAGCCAGAAAGCCTCTTTCTCTCGTTCAGGCTCTCCACCCAGGGTGGGTGTAACACTCACACCCACAACCTCAGCATTGGACCCTGAATCAATCACAAACTCTAGCAGCCTGCCCCATGACTGCATGAGGCTTTGGGGGACATCTAGACACAGACCAGGGCAGCCATCATCCCCCATGAATATCCTCAATCCTCCTCACAGCTGGGTGAGTAGGGACTGTGGCTGTCTTTGTTCACAGATGGGAAAACTGACCCAACACTCCACTGTATAGCACTATCTTTCCTATTCAGATTCCCAGTCTTTGACATTGTTGCCTGTAAGAATCACCTGGGGGAATTTGTAAAAAGCACCTATACATAAACCCATAAATAAAGCAGAATTTTTAGAAGGGCCTGGGAACTCACATTTTCAAGAACTCTGCTTTGCCTTAAATCAGCAGGCAGCGTTACAACTTCTTTTTGATTCTGAGTACAGTTGGAAGAACGTAACTGGGTGAGATATCTCCAGGATTAATCACAGACACCCAGCAGGAGAAAGGAAAGAGCCCACTGAGATCAGAATAAGTGGAAAGGCAGCCCCTGTGCTGAGCCCATTGCCTCTGAAGTCCTGTTCTGCATCCGCCCCCCGCATGTGCTAGAAAGCACAAGGACATGTGGGCAAACGAGAAATCCTTAGAAACCTGAGAATCTGTTTGAAAAGGCAGAACATGGAGAGATGTCCTCATGTACATATATTTACAGAATGAGGAATCACCAAAGACAGAGGAATAGGGCTCAAAAGAAGGGCTCGTAGGTGCCAAGGCAAAGCGCCAGCTGTCCAGGACCAGCGCAGGAGATTTTTCTGAGATCCAGACTGTAGTCCTTTGGAATGAACATGCCTGGGTTGTCTCAATGTCACTTAACTTGAAACATACATACCCAGCTTCCAGACACCTGTCAGCACAGACTTGGAGGTGGGATGTGCTAACAGACTCCTTTTGCTGTCTTGCTCTTCAGAAATGAAGTTAATGCGCTTGGACTCGAAATCTGTAACTTACGCCTGCTGCTCCGCCTTCTCAGAGTATTTATATGGCTGTTTCCAGCTCCATCTTTGGAAGCACTGGCAGATAACTAGCTAGCTCATTGGATATCTCAGGACATCTTGCAGGGTCCAGAAATGAGACGGATATCATTGTGGCACAATTAACAACAAAAGCAATAAATCTATTGATTGCGCGGAGAGAGTCTGGGTGCTGGCATCTTTGAATAATTGTCCTGTGTAGAGAACTAGCATTCTTATATGCAAGGAAGGCTAGTGGAGCATGCACTGTCACATGAGGGCACTCTGATCGTTATTACATGGGGGAACCAAGGCTAAGGACACTTTGGTTCACCAGTGAAGCCATGTCAGGAGACCGTGGCTGAATCCTCTGGGACCCTACTACCCAGGAGCACTCTACTGAAAACCACTGAGGGAAACGTCTTTCAAGACTGTGGAGTGTTCAAGCCAGAAATGATTTGCCATTTGGATTTCTGGCTCCCGAGAATGAGAAAAAAAGACACATAGCATTTTTAGCAATTTCTCCATATGGAGTCTCCCAGGTTACTGTAGAATGCTTTCTACCTCGGGGGGGGGGGAAACAAAAACAATGCTTAGTTTATCCTACTATTGAAAGAGACTTTATGATAAATGAAAAAATGAGACGGCAGTAAGATATGAGAAAGCTGCAAAGCTTATGACACTGTAAGAGGATAGTGATAAAATGTGCGTGCATCCCCTACACAGTAAATCTCTTTCAAGCACTGACTTGTAAGGCTCTGATCAAGGCAGAGAGGAGATGCGATGGCTAAGATGAGGTAGGTGAGCAGAGGGGAAGGAAGAGGCTGTCCAAACCTTCACACTGTGGTGCAGAGGGTGAGAACAGTGCCAAGGGAATGCTGGAGGGTGCAGAGGCATGCACCGCAATCTGTAACTGCTTGTGATATATATATATATATATATATATATATATATATATATATAGTCCTGCTTCCTTCACTTGGGATAATAAGGGCAGTAAGTTTCTCAAGGTCCATAATATGTGATTGATCTATGCATATATTGTAAGTCATTGCAGGGATGATGGATGGGAGGGGAAGCCCTTAGTATGACTGCCCATAGCTGGGAAGGGCTCTGGTTGTAGGCAGGAACAGGGTTGTTCAGGGTGTGTGGCCAGCCTTTGGGGGGCAGCAACAGAAGGAAGGGACTCCAGGACAAACAGAAAAGATGTGCAGGTAGGTTGCAATGGTATGTATCTGAAATAGCTGGCAGACTGCTGGGGAAGGAGGCTCGTCCTGAGCCTGAATCTGTGAAATTATTGTCATGAACTGTTGTTTCCTTGCTGTATGGAGAGATTAGTGAGTAATCCCAGGACCTCCAGAGCCCAGAGAGTAAGTGAGGAGCTGTTTCTGAGGGCAATGGCAAGCCCCAAGTGGCCTGTTGAAGGAAGCTGAGGAGAGAAGGGGTTCTGGTGTGCTCCTTTGAGGGAATGAGGAACATTTCTCAAAAAGGAAAGAAGTGGATTTGAAGAAAAGGTTTCGCTTCACTTTGGCTTGGGGCACAGTGTTGTCCGTTCCAAATGCTCAAGAAATACTGATTGATTGGCTCTGTGGCAGCATGATGCAGGCAGACAGAGTGAAGTAAGGAGACGTGGGTTGTAAGGCAGCTGGCGAGTGATAGTGATTTTCAGGGCAGCTGAGTGTGCCCGGGGACGTCAGGCTGCTGGGGCAGCAGTACAGCCTGCCACTTGCTCCATGCTCAACCCAACCTGGGTGGGGGGCTGAATGTGGGGACAGGAAGTCAGGGCACAACAGAGTGCAGCAAGGTCCTCTTACTGAGTTTCCCTCTCTCCTCTCTCCCTCTGAGATTCCTTTCCCATTGGGCCAAGGAGAAAAGAGGACAGAGGACAACTTATTTCTCTTTTGCCACCTTTTTTAAAGAGACATTTTCATTCACTGGACAAACATTTCTGTATCAACACCAGACACAAAAGTCTGGTAAATCCTCCAGAAACCCTCTGTGATGAAGAATCACCCCTTTATATTTTTCCACTCAAGTTCCAGTCTGTGTGTATTGTGGTAACAAAATACCGGGGATGGTGTCATTTATATACAATAGAAGGTTATTGCTCATAATTCTGGAGCCTGGAAGTCCAAGGTCAAGGTGTCAGCATATTCTGTATCTGATGGGGGTGACTGTCTCCTTTGAAGATGGCACCTTGTTGTGTCTTGATGTAACAGAAAAATGGCAGGACAGAGGGCTCAGCTAATTCCCTTGAGTTCCTTTAGCACTAATTCCATCTACGTGGGCAGAACCCTTGTGATTTCATCACCTCCTAAAGGCCCCACTCCTCCACACTATGGCACAGAGCCAGTGTACGCTTAGGGGGCTGCTCCCCACTCAGACCTGGGTCTTCATTTCTACCCAAAGTTCTTTGAACTTCAGAGGCTCATATGCATTCGATCAGAAGGTAGTAACATCCTTGCTCTGAATTTATCAGTTCGCGTCGGATCATTCACATTGCCCCTGCTGTCTTCCAAATGGTAATTGGGGTGCTGATGTATCATCCGCAGAGTGGAGGCCCCAGAGTTCCTCAGCTTTTTTCCTGCTCTGCAGCTCTTAGATGCCTCATAACTTTTAATGAATAATGTCAAAAGTAGAAACTATGCCATAACAAGTGTCAGCATGTGTATAAATTTTCCGTTCTTTATGAATAATTTCCTTCTGATATATCGCTGAGAAGTGGATTACTAGAAAAGAGGCTTGTTATTCCCTTTCTTTTGTTAGAGGAGGGAAACAGCAGAGCCTAAAATACAGTAGCTGACAGTATGGCAAAAATGTATTGTGTTGGCAGAGTTGAAGAAATGGGTCTTGCAAACCCTGGGGCTCTCTAAGGCTCCGGCCCTCCATATTTTGTCATATTGCCTTTCTAGGAATACTTGTTAGACTCTTTTCCTTAATCACCCTTTCCCCTATTATATCAATTGTAAGGACTAAATTTTGTCCAGGTAGAGTTGAGCTTTGGCGAGCCACAAGGTATTGCAATATCGGCTGGGGAGATGGGTCAGTGGAATAAGCGTTTCCCTGGCAAGCACAAGGGACTGAGTTCAATCCCTGATTCTGCCAAAAAAAAAAAAAAAGTATTGCAATATCAAAGGTTTATTTTGGACCTGAAGAGCCAGTTGTCTCACCCCTGTTGGGAGCTTATGCTGTAAGTATGATGAAAACTCTCCCTTGCTCTCTCTGTAACGATCAAGACTGCATTTACCATACATTCAGAGCTCCATATTCAACAAGGAATGAAATTGGACTGTTTTTAAGAGTAAGCAATCACATTGTCTTATAAGAAGGGGCTCCAGTCCAGTGGAGGAATTTGTTTCTAGTGATATCTCTGAGTGCTCTGCTGGGAAGGTCAGGGGGGATTGCCACCCATATCTGTCATGGTGCTAATGACCACTGGAAAAATGCTTCCTGGCATTCAGAGTGCTGCTGTGCAGAGAGAATTGTAAAGGACTTTTCTGAAGAAGATTCTTTAAATGTCCATGTTCTCATGAGGGAAAGATGCGTTTGATACCATCACATAATGGCATGCAGTTATTTAACAGCCAGCCCTGCATCTATGGAGGGAAAGTGAGGGTGATGTGAAAGTACTCTGATGGGGTAGAGTATAAGGAGGTGGCCTTGGTGCCTGTGGTCCAAGAGTCTCCTCATACCTCATGCATTCTGAGAGAAGATGATGGTCTTCCAGCATCAAGCTCATGATATCTAGGACTGACAGCATGGTGCTCTTGAAGCTAATGGAAAGGGGGACGAGGAGCACCAAAGGACAGCCAGGCCTGAGCTGAAACCTTGTGTTGAGTGCTTTATTGGTGGTGGTCCTTGAGACTGCAGAGCTAGTCATTGATCTGAACACAAGACAGATCATTCGCTAATCAGGATCTGCTGAGATTAGTGCTGGGTGCTGAGAATGTTCATGCCCTTTCAGGTACTAGTGTGCATGGTGCATCCAAGAATATAGTGTGTGTGTGTGTGTGTGTGTGTGTGTGTGTGTGTGTGTGGTATGGGGGCCAGTTTGCAGGGTGGTCCCAGTGCATACAAGACAAAATGGACAGCGAGATGTGCCAGCTCTCATTGCTTCACTGCACCTTCATGGGCAGACAGGGTGGCAGGAAGAGCCCTGAGGACTCAACTGTGGGCGTCTGTGTACTGGCGAGGTAACTCAGCAAGTCATCCAGGGTCTCTCTGAACTTCAGTCTCTGTGTTTGTAGACTGGGGACATCACTTCTGCCTTCTCTGCTTGCCAGCCGGTCATGATGGTGAGACTCAACAGAGTAGAGAAACATTCATACTGCGCTTGTTAACGTTATTAGTGACATGTCAGTTATGTCATTTATTCAATTGTGGCACTGACTGGTCGCGATCCCAGTCACCCCTTTGGACTATTTAGCCCCCCTCAGGATGGGCAAAGACACTGCCTTTCCATTGCAGGTCATCTCTCCCTGTAGGCGGGTATCTGGTCAACTGTGTCACAAACAAACATCTTTAGTAATCAGTTTTCTGTCACCTACATACTGTAACACAGGTGAGTTACTGTAAAGTAAAGCATATTTTTTGAGTCTATAACTGAAAATTAGACCCTGAATTTCTGACCACGCTTGTCACTTCTCATAGATGTGTCGTAAAAGCCAAGCCGTAGCCGTGAGAAATCTTCCCACCTCTTTACAGCTGCTCCTTAAACCCACTCTGCCTGGTTATTACAAAATGCCGTGTTATGAAAAGTAAACGAAGCATCCAGTGTTACAACTACACTGTATCATAAATTCTGCATAATACCAATTTTCCAGCTGTAATAGATTTTAACCCACCATAAATTTGCAACAGATTTGTTTATTTACAGTTGACAAGGACATTTTATGGATAATTTGCCTGATCAGAAGCTTTTTAGAAGATGGTTCAAGCACACACAGGCCTAGCCATCCCACTGGAGATGGGGCCTTTCCTCTGTTGTTCCCACTCAGGGACACCAGTTCATCCTGACACAGGGCGAAGCCCTCCCTAATGAGTACCTCCCCTTCTACGTCCTTGCCTGGGGTGTGTGTTCTCTCTGCTCCTGCAGCACCTGAGCATCCTCCCTTTACAGTGTCAGTGTGAAATGATTCCATGAAGACTCTGTCTTCACTACACTTTGGGGGCTCCATTAAATGCTGAGCAAGGAGCAGGCCCCCCAGTAGACATTGAATAAATGCCCAACGTCCTTTGAATCAGGTCGTCTTGCACTTGGGGGTGGCTAAAATGTTTAACCCAACAAATCAAGCTACTTAAGAGCTAATGCACAAGTACGTGCTCAGTGATTGGAGACAAGGCAAACTGGGGAGAATGTGTCCTCCTCCCTGAAGGTTGGCTTGTTCTCTTGGAGCTAGCAGAGCCTTTGCTGCCTTCACTGGCAGCTCTTGTCATTTTTCCTGACCAAAGCTGTCAGTCTGACTAGCTGACTGTAAAAGCCAAGTCCAGAAACCAGCTCGTAGGTACAGTGTTTCACTTCTGTGCTGCATCCTGCTTTGCCCGCTGTTTCACCCATGATGCTTGTTACCATGGCCACCATGTGTTGCCCTACTCAGCAGCCATGAAGTGGGTCATCATGTGCCCCCCTCCTGCAGCTGCACTGTCTGCTTGAGGAGGGCAAGTGTGGTGTTCCTCTCTTCAGCCCCCTTACTATCAGCCTCTGTAGCTCAGGAGAGTATGGAAAAATTGATATTCAAGAAATATTTATTTGAGCAACTGATATCCAAAGATATTTATTAAGAAAGCAGAAAAGTACAATGAAATAACCACTACCAAGGGAGGTGACAGCCACAGCCAGGGAGGTGATAACTGTAGCCAGGGAGATAATAACCACAACCAGCACAGGCAACCACAACCAGCACAGGAAACCACAACCAGGAAAGAAAACATAGTCTGTTTGGACTGTCATAACAAAAGTATCATGAGCAAAGTGGCCTCTAAACAATAGAGATGTGTTGCGTGTGGTTCTGGAGGCCATAAGTCCTAGATCCAGGCCCTGGTGGTTTTGGTATCTGGTAAGGGTTCCCGCTGTAGTTCGTGGATGGAGAGGGTCTCATGTGTCCTCAGGTGGTGGGAGGAGCAAACAAGATCCCTGGGGCTTCTTTTATGAAGATTCCATTCCCAATTATAAGGCTCTGCCCAGTAACCTAAACACCTAATGCATCCACCACTTAATACTAGTGCACTGGTGATTAGTTTTAGCATGTAGATTGGGGGAACACAATGATTTGTAGGTAATAGCTACAAGCAAGGGGCACTGAGAATGCAGGGCTGGGTGCAGGCAACAGCCAGGACTTTCTCCTTAGAGGCGATGCCACAGGCAGGCATTGGCAGAGAGGGCGGACACAACCTCAGGGCTGGGCCAAAGGAGGGCATTCTGCGTGGAGGGCAACAGCTGAGAGATAGGGTTAAAAGGTGACCTTTGGGGTCTGTGGAGGGAGTAAGAAGTGGCTGTCCTTGTGGAAGCTCTGTGAAGTTACTTCAAACTTTTCCTTTGCTTTTTTCAGCTGATGAAGATTGTGAATGAAATGTGCCCCAATATCACCAGGATTTACAACATTGGCAAAAGCCACCAGGGCTTGAAGCTGTATGCTGTGGAGATTTCAGACAATCCTGGAGAGCATGAAGTCGGTAAGGAGGGTCTCTCCCTTACGAAGCTCAGCGGTGGCTTTCCCCAGATGTGGGGTGACTCATGAAGCAGGGCCTGAGCTAGCCCTCAAACAACCACCTCAAGTAGACAGATTCTGCAGACAGACAGGTCTGGGAGCTATGAACCTCTCAGCTTATGACAAGAGCTGTTGGGGTATTGAAGCTAGAAATACTTTTCTTTTCTCCAAAGGAACCATATTTGATGCTGTATTCTTTGCCTCTGAGACCACTCATAAAAGCCACAGAAGACAGTAGCTAGGGACAGCGAGACAGAATCTACTTCCAGGAAGACCTTCTGGACTGTGATCATGGATGGCGGTTCCCTTGAATTTATTCATTTTTTAAAATATCAGCCCTATCTCTATGTCCTGTTTTCAGCCACTTCCTCTTCAGTGCCTCCTAGTCTGACCTCCAACAGGCTGGATGCTCTCTCTGTTTTTTGTTATTTTGTAAATATGAGAGCTCTTCTGAAATCCCCTGAAATTAGGTAAAGATTTCTCTGATCCACTCAACTTTAGCATTTCTCCATATCTCAAGTGTTCTCTCAGGAGTCTCTTTCAAGGCACAAAGGCCTTCCTTTTGGATACGGTCACCTCTCCTCATGAGCAGCAACCTGGACCAAGAGGGGAGAAGAGGTGTGAGCCCATGCCCAGCACATGGAGCCCCTATCTGGGTCTGTTCAGTTGTTATGACAAAATGTCTGAAACTGGGTCATTTATAAATAACAGAAATTTATTTCTCACTATTTTGGATGTTGAATAGTGAAAGTTCAAGGTACCAGCAGATCCAGTGCCTGCTAAGGGCCAGTTTCTCTCATGGTAGAAAGTAAAAGGGCAAACAGAGGTGTGTACCTATGTGGTTTATTTATTATTTCTTGCCTATATCTTGTAATATGAGAAACTACTTTGG
>NDGN011351743.1:0-10929 GCA_002564285.1 Tympanoctomys barrerae | reverse complement strand
ATGAGAAGAAAGATTTGTACTAATAGTGTTTAGACAGGATATCCTGTCTGCATCTTGTACTATAGATAACTACTAAGAAGATAGCAATGTACAATGTATTAATTATTGGAACTGTCCTATTAATCAGGTTTGAAACTGTGTCATTGCTATTTGTTTCTCAATAAAATAAAATAAAAAAATAAAAAAAGACACAATGCCAAGAATTGACAAGGATATGGAACAACTAGAACTCTCATACCATGCTGGTAGGGAGAGGAAATGGTTTAGGTTGGGAGACCCGTTTACTTACTCTACTTTAAATATTTATTCTAGAGAAGTAAAAGCTTGTATCCATGCAAGGATTTGCATATAAATTTTCTTAGCAACTTTATTTATGATAGCCCCAAACTGAAAACTCAAATGCCCACCAGTAGTGAATGAATTAAAATACTGTGGCATATAGTTGTGTAATAGAACAATATTCTACAATGGGTGACTTCTTTAAAAGCTATATTAATTGAAAGAAGCCTGTTAAAAGGGAGTGTATGTTGTATGAACTCATATAGGCAGAATTCTATGAAATGAAAAAAAAAATTTTAATTTAAAAAGAAAAATAATCTATTCGCTGGAAAGCAGAAAATTGGTTGTTTGAGATGGGCTTATGAGAGCAAGGTGCATGCAAAAGGTTATGAGGAAAGTTCTAGAGATGACTGCCAGCTTCTTTATCTTGAATACAGAAATTGTCTAACATATACATAGGTCCTGAACTAAAGACACAAAAATATTTTTTTAATTTGCACACTTTGTGAGAAATTTATTTATATAAACTCAGTAAAGTGATTTTAAAATATTTATTCCACATTCAGATGGCCTATGGTTTCAAGCCTTTCTCCTTCTTTCTAGTTTTGTTATCTCTAACAAGTTATCTCTGAGTTTCACATTTTCCAGTTGCAGCACAGTAATTCACGACATTCACTTCCCAGGTTCTTGGGAATATCGACTGATAACTAATTCAGTGCCTGAAACATGAAGATTCTTTGTAAATTACAGCTCTGAGTCATAAAATAGTAATAAAGCCACTCTATCTTCCTACCTTCTTATATAACTAATTTGAGAGCCACAACGAACAGCCCATATTTTTAGAATACTGAAAGCTGATTCTTCCCCACTTTTCCCTTCGGTGCTTTAAACAGTGCACATGTAAATGAATTTTGCTAAATTAAAAGTGCAGGAGCCAAAAGTCAAAAGGGAGTTTAATGCTAATCTCAAATATTTCAAATGTGAGTTGGGACCTTTGTGCTCTAAAACACAATGGACTTATACAGTCCTAAAATCTCAGCAAAACTACACTCCTTTCTGCATATACTAGAGCCTGGCTCAACCATAACAAAATTCCATTTCCAGTTTTTAAAAATATACGTACAAAATCGAAAAATGTTGTCTTAAGTCTTTCTTTTTTAAATATGAGGTTTGGTTTAGACCCTCAAGAAAGAAAACACTGAGGAATTGTCCCCTACCCACCATGTAAGAAGGAGAACTCGGGCCATGGAAGATCAGAGGCAGGCCTGATGGCAACCTCACCTTACGTAGTGCGAGGTCACACCTAGAACAAGTGCCCATGCATGATTAACTATCAAAAGAGCAAGACACAAAAGCACTGTATTTTGTTAAGACTTTGGAAAAAAAAAAAATTCATAAGCAAAAGGTGTTAAATGCCAAGTCAATAAAAAGATAGTCTGAAACCATTTAAAAGCCAAAGAAGATTAACTGTTGGTTGAGAGGCTCTTAGAACAAATATAACTTTTGTGTTCAAAACATCTTTGTAATACATTTTCTAAAAGACAGAGAAGATGGCAAGTGCAGGGTCCCGAGTTTGACTCCAGGTATCACCAAAAAAAGGAAGAAGAAGAAAGAAGGAAGGAGGAAGAGGAAGGAGGAGGAGGAAGAAGTGGAAGAGGAACAAAAAGAACAAGAACAAGAGGAGAAGGAGGAGGAAGAGGAAGAGGAAGAAGAAGAGGAAGAGAAAGAAGAAGAGGAGGAGGAGAAGGAGGAGGAGGAGGAGAAGGAGGAGAAGGAGGAAAAGGAGGAGGAGAAGGAGGAGGAGGAGGAGGAGGAGGAAGAAGAAGAAGAAGAAACAAGGAAGAAGGGGAAGAGGAAGAAGGGAAAGAGGAAGAAGAAATAGAGAAGAAAAGTAAAACAAGTTTAAAACTTCATGTACATTTAATTTTTCACACAATGCAAATTCTTTTTTCCACAATTTTAAGCAAATACATTTATATTCACTTCTACATAACATTATGTTTTTCTAAAAATAATCATAAAGACAGTGTAAAAACTATGGAAAGTATTTGAGACAATGTTGAAATAACAAAGCACAGGGCTGGGGATATATTTCAGTGCCACTCTGCCTGCCTGGCAAACTCAAAATCCTGAGTTCAATTCCTAGTACCTAATAAATAATAATAATAAAGCCTAACAATATGCAGTTGTAGTGTAGTATTATTACCTTAAGAAGTAAAAAAACACAGTAGCAAAAAATTGCAGACAAAAAAATTGCAGACAACATGCAAATATAAAAATCATTTCTCTTTTTGAAATGATTAGTATTATATTTAGTGATTTTTGATTTTTTGGAAAGTTATCTTTAATACTGTTACTATGTTCTTCAGTAAATATTGAAACCATAAAAAATGCCATACAGCTAGGCATGGTGATACATGCCTGTAACTGGAGCTACCTGAGAGGCTGAGGAGAATCACAAGCTCAAGATATCATATTACCATGATGCATGTGTACCTACGTCAACAGCAATACCACTCACAATAGTGAAATCTTGGAAGTGGCCTATATGTCCATCAAGCTGATAAGTGGGAAAAGAAAATATGGCATTTATACACAATGGAGTGCTACAGTACCACAAAGAAGGGTACACTTGAGTAATACATAGGAAAACACATGCACCTTGAGACTATAATGTTAAGGGACATAAATCATACGCACAAGCACAAATACTGCATTGCTTCTCATATATGAAAAACTGAAGATATAAAAAGAACAAAATAAAAGATGGATAATAAGAAGTAGGGAGAGAAATCTTTTTGGAATAAAAGCAGAATCAAAGGATGAAGGGAAGGTGATAGGAAGGGAGGAAAAGGAATAAAATAGGAATTGGGATGTGTTATGGATGTGTTTCAACTTCCTATAAGCAATGCTAACACTATAGAATGTGAATATCTATTAATAAAAAATAAAAATTGGAAAGAAACAAGAGACAAGTTCAAGCCCATCCTGGTTAATTTCGTAAGACTGTTTCCAAAAAAAGATAAAAGAAACAAACAAAAAGGGCTGAGGAGGTAGCACCAAGCTCCCTGGTTTCAATTCCTAGTATCATCAAAAACAAAAACAGAATAATAGTCAACAAAAGAACAGCAAAAAACTTGTGGAACACCCTGACTCAAAACGTCACTGCATTACAGCAATGGTTTCTAAAAAATGACATCATTGTCATACCCATAAATCTGCTTTGCATAAGAACAAACACCCTCACAAAATTTTAATTATAACTATGTATTTAAGAAATAAAATCCTTTTTACTCTGAGATTACAGAATATCCATTTAATCCTATCCCATACTTTCCAAAGTCATTGAAAGAGACAAGGTTGCCAGCTCTGAATAGAAATCTCAATTACAGTGTAGGTATGTTTAATCCCTAGTTTTCTAGGTATATATATTTTAAACATTCAAGGCAAACCGGCCTTGCTAAGCAAATGACAAAAAAATAGGGTATCAAATGTTCAGCTGACATATTAATTGTGGCCTTCTAGTTTGTAGCCAATTATAAACATGATAATGCTTAAATAATGGTTTCCAATACCAACAGGTTTAGCTCTGTAGGTATAAGACTTCACTACATTTAACTTCAATAAAGTTATCTAACTTCCATTTTCTGAACAATAGCACAGTCTCAGGGTTACACCTGCGCTTGATGCTGGAAAGGTATCATCTAGAAACATTTCTGAGCTCTCTCATAGGCCTTAACCTCACCAAGTCTCAGTTTCTTCCTACGCAAAACAGACAGAAAATCCATGTCTTGCAAAAGGCAGTACTTAGTCTTTAACTAAGGACAGACAGGTTTTCCGTTCACTGTCCAAATCCTTCCATTGAGAGTAAAGTGAAAGGGAGCCAGAGTCCGAATTAGAAATATATTTCACATGTATAAGAAAACCATTTTTAAAAGGAAAGAAAAACTTAATGTCTAAGTGATCTCACTCACAAATCAAATTGGAGGCCAGAAAACTTATCTCTCCACAGCTTGTGATAAGACCACTTCACTGAGAGACCCAAATCTGCATGGTTCACTGACTGAGACGGCCCTTGGGTGAAAGGTAACAGCAGACAGCCTGTGACCTTTCCAACCCAAGTTGCCATCAAATCCAAGTGAACTTACACATGGTGAGTTGCTGGGACTGTAAGACATCAATGTCTAAATGCCAGAAGTAACCCTAAGTGAATAGAACCCACCTGGACGATGTACTGCTGAGAACCAGTGTAGAAAAGAAACTAATTTTTTTTCAAATGTATTTGTATGTACTGGATTAGATTTAATCTTATGGATTAAGTCAAACTCTTTTCCTTTTCTAAAAGTTTTTTTATTAGTTTATATTTGCTAACATGACAGCAGCATTGATCTTGGGGAAACGGTACCTATGCATATCAAGTTGTAATTATTTTTCTTTCCCCTTCTCCTCCCTGGCCTTTCATCCCCTCCATTTCTGTCAGCCACAATAATAACTTTAATGCTAAATAGTTAAACTGATGCATTATATCCCTAGATGTAAAGGACTGCTGGTAATCAGTGCTTAAAGTTAAACAAGCAGGACACCTAGTAAAACTGTTATGATTTTTCACTTCTCTCCTCGCCTGTAGACACATTGGTCTCTTAAATATTAAGATGCCATAATAAAAATGACTGAATTTTTATAGGTATGTTTTGCAACCTAGAGAATTAAATCTTTTTTTATCAGAAGAAAGAGTTAAGAAAAAGAAATGACAAATTAAGGGAAATGCGAAAAACAAATTATAAGACCCAGCACTAACACTTTCAGCGTCTAAGGAACTCTTGAGTGGAAATACAGGTAAAAATGTGAATAGCAAACTCACAAAAGACAAATAATAATCATCACTGACAGTCTCACTTGTGGTAACTAGAAGCATACACACCTAAAACAATGTCATATTCGAGTCTCCTACAGCACATCAAATATTAATGATAAGCAGGAAAGGTCCTAGAGAACAATTTTTAACACATCTATAGAATTATTTGAAATTTTTCATACTTTAGTTCCCACTAAAGGAATTTAAACCTTTTGAAAGAGAATACATTTGAAAGGAAGCCAGGGTCCAAGTTAAAAATAGATTTCACACATATAAGCATTTCTTTTTCCTAAGGAAAAGAGTGAAAGTAGGTACCACATAAAGAAGTGTGTTTGAATCTGAGATGTGACTACAAAATATGGTGAATGTTTAAATTTAAAATTTATTTTAATAGAAAAACATCGCTATTAATCCCCCTCACTTCAAATATATTTATCCCATTAGTCTTGCCACTTCCTGAAAAACTTTTAGACGCCCTCTTTTGTGTCTTCCACATCCTGAAATAATTTCAAATTTTTACCTTCTGTGGTCATTTGACTTTAGCACAGAGCCAGAAGTCTCTTGATGCCAGATCCAGCAAATAATGTGGACGAAGATGTACTGTAATTTTTATATTTGAGAGAAATTGCCATACATGTTTCAAATCACTCTAGGGCTCTGAGGCAGCCCTGAATAGACACTCACAGGAAAGAACCTCCAGAACTCCTTCAATTCATGGCAAAAACCATGGCGTAAGTACACTTGAACCAAGGAGGAGGCTTCTGATGGAGATTAATGGCAGTGTTTTACTGTAGTACCTTTTATTTTTGTATTTAAACGTTCACCAGATTTTGTGTTCACACCACATAAGCATCATTGCTTGTAAGCTAGAAAATGAAAACAATCAAAGTGTTTTTGAATAGTGAATAGCTATCCAATAATGATACAGGTATCAAGTAGACATGTAACTATTAGGATGATGGATTAGATATAGTCTTATGAGCAATTATCAATAAAGTAAATGCAAACATTTCAAAAAAAGACAACACATATGTAGTCTAATCCTAGAGCTATCACAAAGGAGTTGCTTGAAGAGGACACTTTGAAAAGTTGTACGTGAAAAAACTTGACAGTAGTTCTCTGGCTAATAGGACTTTGAGGGCCTGCCAAAAAGCTCAGCGGCTTGGGGTTAGTTGTTTGATACCCAGGCCTGCCGTGCCAGCCCTGCCCCCAGGGTGCACTGAGATGGTGATTGACACTGGGTGTGGTGTCGTGGGCCTGTAATCCCAGCTCTTGGGAGGCTGTAAACAGGCAGATCACTATGAGTCCAACTAGCAGTAAGACCCTGAACAGCCTATAGACCCTTCCCTAAAAATAAAAAATAAAAAGGACTTTGTTTCAGAGGTGTATGTCTTCTGAAAATAAAACCAAAGAATAGCACAGTGGTTAAGGATATAAACTCTTGGGTAATTTGCCTGGGTTCAAATCCTACCTCCACTACCATCAGTTGGGTAACCCCTTTCAAATTATGTCATCTTCATATCTTTTTCCCTACTCTAGCCATCTGTTTTATTTATTTTTTATTATAATTTTCTTAAAAGAAAAAAAATAATAATTATAATTTTTGAAGAGTAAAAACAAGAACAAGAAAAACAAAAGCAAACACAGAAACAGGGTAACATGCAATAGCTCATATATTACAGATTTTCAAAGAGAGAAGAGCTGATTAACAGTGATTGATATATTATCTATTTTTATCATCAAACCTGTTGCTTAGAATAATAGGTATAGTTGTGCAAGATTGGACATGTGATTGACTATTACCACATGCTTTCAAGAAATCTTACATTTTTGTTCTTGACTCTCATTTTCTTTTATTACCTTTTTTAAAAACTTATTTTAAAGAGTATAGTAATAATTGATGACATTAGAAGCGGTATCCATTAAGAAAACCAAGATGACAGGTATTTCAAGCATGGTTTTAGTATTACACATTGCTGTCCTCAATGTAGTTGCTTAGTTCACGGATATCAACATAGAGAGCTAGTCAGGATATAATATGAGGCTATCCTCATAAAGTGAAATAAACCAGACCCACATGTGTAAATATCGTATTGTCTCTCTAGTGTAAGAACTCAAAAAAGAAATAAAAACTGAAAGGTATAGCGGACACAGTTAAACGGAACAAAACATAATGTAAGGATTAAACAACAAAGAGCAAGAAACAAGAAAAGTTAGAAAATAAGGTAGGGGCAAAACCACACATGTATATATACAAGTTGGGTAAGACAGTAGTCTTAAGAATTTTCATCAGGTTTTTTAAAAGAACAGTTAATGGGTGGCATTCTCACCCTGACTAATCACCTTCCATTTCTCTGCTTCTTTATTGTAACATGTAGATAATCACAGTGTCTATCAGATACCTTGACATTCACAAAGATACCAAGAGCTCTCAATGAGAACATACAGGTGGCCAACCACGTCTGTGGGTTCAATCTATACAGGTGGCTTCAATCAACCACAAATGGAAAATCTTTTTTTCAATTCCATCTTAAAGGGCTTGGTGATACACGCCCATAATCCTAGCACTCTGAGACATTGAAGAAGGAGAATCATAAGTTTAAAACCAGCATGAGCCATTTAACACTTTAGTGAAGCCCAATCTCAGAAATGAATTTGGAATATAGCTTTGTGAGAAGAAGGCCTTGGGTTCAATCACCGCTTTGGGCAAAAGTAAATTACCTATTTTGAACATATACAGATTTTATTCTTGTTATTATTGTCTAAGCTATAGCCTATTGCTTACATAGTATTTACATGATATTAAATATTATAATTAAGAAGTGACTTAAATATAGAAGAGGATATGCATAACTTATATACATATGTAATGCCATTTAAACAAGGGACTTGAGCAGCCATGGATTTTGCTACTTGCTGGGGGTCCTGGAATGAATGTCTCTGGAATACCTACGGAAAGATGACCATCACAATCATTTAAATAAATAGTGCTGGGACAAATGACTACCTACACACAAAATTAAGAAGCTGGAATAATAACTTACATCACACACCAAAATTAACTCAAGTTGGAATACAGACCTATTACAACTGAAAACTGTAACACCCCTAAAGGAAAATGAAGAAAATCTCTATGACTGTGGATGGTTTCTTAGATGACATCAAAATTGACAACGTCTTGATAAGTGGGTCTACAGAAAAGCTAAAATCCTTTGTGCATCAAAGGATATCATCAGGAAAATTAAAATAACAGAATCAGAAAATATTTCACTTACAAATCATGCACTTGATATCACATTAGTATCTGGAATACATAAAGAAATTTATAACTAATTTTTTTAAATTTACAAAGGACCTGGAGACATATTTCTCCAAAGAGAATTTTCCAGTCATGACGCATAAGCACATGAAAACATGTTCAATACCATTATCCACTTAGGAACTGTAAATCAAAATCTCTGGGTTAGAGTGCACCCTGAAGTCAGCCTTCCCGCCTTAGCCCCCAGCCATCCTACCCTTTTATACTCTGTCAAAGAGTTTTCTAAAAAGACTTGGGAAAAGGGTGGGTGCCAAAACCATCCAGGGCATTGAGGTACAAGAAGCCAAAAAAAATCCCTTTCCATAACAAAGCTTAGTTGGTCGGGAAGACAAAAAAGAGTCCAAGTAACACCAGAAATGTGTGCCAAGTGACCCAAGTGAGGTCTGTACTGGGAGCTCCGGGCCAGAGAAAGGAAGGCACAGGTCCTCACAGAGAGCAGGCACAGGTTCCAGTAGGGAATGTTTCCAGAGTCTCAGTTTTAAAAATAAAGAGAAACCAAAAGAGAAACATGGCTAGGACTGTTTGGGGAATGATAGCGTTTCAGAATGGCTATAGCTGAGGTACCAATGAAAAACTTCCTTTATCTAACAAAAGGGTAGAACCCCTGAAGGATTTAAAGTTAGAGAGCACTTGGATAAGGTTTGCGGTATAATCACTGAACCAGGTCTGAGGCCTGATTCTCCAGGGTGTCTCTAAAAGTATACTACAAATGCCAGTATGTAATCATTTTGCAATATGCTAATGCTAGGTATTGATAAGCAGGGACCAGTTGTCCTAGCCAGCAAGTAGGTGATCAGTAGCTCTGCAGAGTGACCATTTGTGTACTTTCAATTGGCAAATCTCCAGTTAAAAAATAACCAAAAACAGAAACACAAAAATTCTCTTTATTTTTTACTACTTTATTTTATTTATTTTATTTTATGTTATGTTATTTTATGTGTGGGCAAAGAGATAACTTAGTTTTTTTGAATTTATTTTTTGTTCTGAAATAGTAAAAATAGAAAGGGATAGAATGGCTTCCAAAATGACAACAAATAAGTTATCTTCTCAAAATGGAACATTGAAATCATCTCTTAGAGACCTGAAAAACAGAAATTTGGGGGTACTCTAAAATTACAAAACACCAAAAATAAAGACATTTGTTTTTATGGAACAATAACATTCAGTGCAAAATAGCAGTTACACTTTTCTAAAAAACACATGAGAGCTTCAATTTCTAGCAATCTGTACAAGAACAAACTGTATTCAAACAAGGCCCCAAAGACTTCAGTCTCTGGCAGATGAACTTCACACTTTTAGATGAAATTTATTTTTCATTATGAGGAGAAAAATCAAAATCTTCCTCATGGCATACAAGTTACATGGCATTTGTTTCCACCCCAACTTTCAGAAACACCCAATTCCAAACTATGCTTTCTTTTTTTACAATAATTTCTAGATTCTCCATCTGTTAATCTCTTGCAATCCCGTTCTACAGAGGGGCTGCTCTGTTGCATAAACGAAGACATGCAGTAGAAAAGCTGTACAGAACCAAGGACCAAGCAGACAGTATAAATGGATTTTGGGAAAAGGCCCTCAATTCCCTCCTCTGCCACTCTAGCTCATCTGCACTGTGGTCCAGCCACTTCTAATTTCAGTCCCAATGAAGTCGGTTAGTTTATAATGATGGCCCTTCTCCCACACCCTCTCACGCAGCCCTACACTTGTAACCTCAGATATCTTCCTCACAGTCTGCTAAAAGGGATGCTTGCCACAGATCTTACAGTGGCAGCGAACTCCTTCAAATTCTACATCTTTCCCCCTAAAAACCAGCGCACTGAACTTCTATTCACTTGGTTTGACTTCTTTTCAAACAAATGACACTCAGTGGAAATTCTCACCTTTAAGCACATTCTTTCCATAAAACATTTTTTTTTAATGACGAGGATAAGGTAGAGAGAAGTTGGAAGATGTGAGCTATTTATCAAGCACCTCTGTAGTGGAACAAGACACACAATTAGACACCACTCAGGTAAGGGATGAGCAAACCAAATATTTATTTTCTGATTTTGCTAGCATTTTAACTATTTTTTATATATCAGAACTG
This sequence comes from Tympanoctomys barrerae, assembly GCA_002564285.1. Classification (NCBI taxonomy): domain Eukaryota; kingdom Metazoa; phylum Chordata; class Mammalia; order Rodentia; family Octodontidae; genus Tympanoctomys; species Tympanoctomys barrerae. Next base: position 390 of record NDGN011351743.1, on the reverse strand, counting down.
TATTCTTGGATGGTACATTTTGTATACCAGAGTTCTTTCCACATATAATTCAAATCCCAGTCATATCTAACCCTAGTGTTTTCAGTTTCTATTATCAGATGACACCCAGTTGAGTTCTATCAACTATGCATGCAACACAGTGATTTTTCATGGAATCCTAGACCAGGAGCTGAGCTGAGCCCTATTCAGGCTATTTACATTAAGAAAAACTACATTTGCTAGGTGTGGCACTGTATATTTTGGAGGTGTGGGTCACATTTGCCAGGTATGGCTGAGACAGAAAAATTAGAAGTTTTGAGACCAGCCTGAGCCAGAAAAATCGGGTTTCAAAATAAGAATAATAAGAAAAGCCGGGGATGTTGCAGGGTAAGAAAGAAAGAAAGAAAGAAA
>NDGN011351729.1:0-18210 GCA_002564285.1 Tympanoctomys barrerae | reverse complement strand
CGGGGATTGAACTCAGGCCCTTGTGCTTGCCAGAGAAGCACTTATTCCACTGAGCCATCTCTCCAGCCCCTTTAACTCTTTTGGGACAATATGCAAGAGAGAAATGGCTGGCTTGAATAGTGTTTCTAGGTGTAGGGTTTTGTGTGTGTGTGTGTGTGTGTCGGGACCCCCGCGCTGATTTCCATACTGCTTGCGCCAGTACACTCTGACAGTGTCGTTCCCTCGCCCACGGCCTCGGCAGCATTTGCTGTGCTTTGAGTTCCTGAGAACAGCCGCCATCAGGCCAGGGTGAGGTGGAATCTTGGTGAGGCTTGGAGCAGCCCAGACGGTGAACAACAGCATAAATGCACACGACAGCACAGTCGCCACGGCTACCACATGGCCTCATCGAGGCTGCAGAGCCGCTGGAGCCAGGGGGACGGGGCGACGGGGGCATGGCCCAGATCACACTGGTGTGAGTCGATCCATCGTAAGACTGCACAGGCTCAGTAAGGAGAGGCGGAAATTCAATGACCTCAGCCACAGGACAGAGGGGGATTCAGACGCACGAGGCCTGAGAGTACACCCGCTGTACTGTGTGTGCGTGCGTGCGTGCGTGCGGGCGCGCTGAGGACTCACTCACTCTATAGCCCAGGCTGGCAATTCTACTGCCTTGGCCTCCTGAGTGCTGAGATTAAAATGTTTGTTTTGGGACTGGGGATACAGCTCTGTGGCTGACAAGCGCAAGGTCATGAGTTTGAGTCCTGTACCAAGAAACCAATAAATAACAAAAATAAAATATTTTGGGCTGGTGAGATGGCTCAGTGGTCTAAAGCACCTACTTAGAACAAGCTTAGCAAAGCTCAGGGGCCGCCGTTCAATCCCCCAGCACCACATGCCAGCCAGCCCCGCCCCCTGGCTTTATTTTGATTTATTTATTGTGTGTGTGGACACACACACACGGGGCTGAGCACGTGGCTCAGTGGCGCAGCACCTTCACGCGCTGGGTCCCTCGGCTCAACCCACAGAGACGCGGACAGCCATTTCCAGCGCAGACTGAGCAATGAGACTCTGTGAGCATGTTATCGAGGTAGATTTTGCTGCAGGGATAATCTCAAAGCTCAGTGACAACGCTACAGATCGATGTCCATTGTATTTTCCTTTGTGTTACTGGGGGTTCGACACAAGGCTGAGCTACACCCCCAGCTCTTCCAGTTTTCACGATTTTGAAGCAAGGTCTTGTTGAGCGGCTGTTTCAGCCGGCCGGGCTCCAGCGTTTGCGCTCGTGCCTCGGCCTCCAGAGCGCGGGGTTCACAGGTGCGAGCCCAGGCCGGTAACCGGCTCCGCGCGAGCGCGCTCCCCTGCCGCCCCGGGCCTCGGCACCGCCCGAGGCGGGGGCGGGGAGGGAGTGCAGAAGGGCGTGCAGCCGGGCCTCCCCACAGCTGGCGCCTCCCGCGCTCAGCTCCCCTTCCCCCGCGGGAGGCGCGGCCGGAGCGCGGCGGGCGGGGCCGCGCGGGCCCTGTCCGTGGTGCTGCCCGGCGTTCGCCCTGCACGCCCGCGTCCTCCCGAGCCGAGCCGCTGCTTTCTCGACAGCGGCTTTCTAGAATCCTAGTTTGCAGAGATGTCGCCTCACTGTCCTCGCGAGCTATGCAGAAAGGTGACACCAAAGCCCTTCCTGTGCAAATACACAGGTGGTCCAATGTTCGCCAGGGCTGCTGCAGTGGCTGGGAGCGGGGCGTCCCAGTCCAAGGCCCGCACGCTCTCGCGACCCGCAGGTGTAGACCCCCATGACCGACTCGATCACCATGCGCACGAAAAGCCATCTGCCGATCGGCCACGCTCAGGCCACGCCCCCTCGCCTCTCGGCAGCGCGCCTGCGCAGTGCCTCTTACGCAGTTCAAGCCCCGCCCCCTCCCGAGTAATCATTGGCCTCGGGGACCGGGTTTGGGCACAAGATGGCTGCCACGCGCCGGGAGCTTCGGAGTTCGAGCTCCCCGATCCCCGAGTCACGATCCCAGGAGCTGCCGGACCTGGTGCGGGCGAGGAAGGGGCCCAGGCGGAGGATTCGAGGCGACGGAGGTCGCAGGGCAGTGGGCGGGGTCTGGTCAGGGCCTATACGAATGGGCGGAGATAGACTAGGGCTCTGGCCCTGGGGGCTGGGCTTCTCAGGGCTATCCTGGGGCGGGGTTTAGGAAGGAGCCTATGAGGATGGAGGGGCGTGGCCCAGGAAGGTGTGGGGGGCGGGGCTGGATACTGGGAGAGGCGTTCCAGTGATATGATTTGCATAAATTGGTTGGAGCCTTCAGAGAGGCGGGGCCTCAGGGACGTTCTGGGAATAGTGAATTCAAGTGAAAGTTTGAGAGGCGACCCTGAAAGAAGGGATTGTGACCATGTCACTAGATTGGGGTGCGGGGATGCCCTACAGGGGATAGGCACAAGAGAGGATCCGGAGTGAGCAATGGGTGCTCTGGATGACAGGAACCTCCTCCACAAACCGCCCCCCCCCCAGCTCAGACTTGGGAGAGTAACCCGGGACATCCGTTCAATGATAGACATTCACTGAGCTCGCCGGGCTTTGTAAACAGAGCCGTGCCCAAGACAGAGAGGCCCTGTGTTCTCTTGTAGCTTACCGTCCTGCGAGAGGAGAGGGCTGATGAGCGGGATTCCCTGTGTCATGTTCTAGAAAGGAAATTAAAAGTAAGCTGATAGAGTGGGGGTGGGGAGATAAATTTAGACGACATCAGTGAGCCGGGTGTCGGCTGACATTTACAGTGGTGTCAGAGAGAGGCAGGAGCCAGCTCGGTGGACACTGCCGGCAGGGGTTAGGAGTTGGTTGCATTTCTAGGAGGCCGTAGAGGCTGCTCCAGGCAGATGGGTTGTGGGGTTCTCTTTAGTTTTTCATTTGTGGAGGGGAGAGATACATGGGCTTCCGGCACCGGGGTGAGGAGGGAAGGTCTGGGCCCGACTGACTTCTGGTAGGCGAGGATAGCGAGACCTGGAACGCGCAGCCCAGCAGTGCAGAGGAGCCATGTGGGCATGGAGAGGTCTGGGGAGGTCCACAGGCTCCTGTCCTCTACTTTCGCCAGGTCCTGGTGCCCGATGATGGCCGTCCCACCACTCCCCCGAGTGACCTCATCGAGATCCAGGTGGTGAAGGTCACAGACACCACGCCGGTTCCCGAGCCGCCGGAGCCGGGCTCTTTCCACTGTGCCTTGTGCCCAGCTGCCTTCCGGCTAGTGTCCGAGCTGCTGTTCCACGAACACGGTCACCTGGCGGGCGCGGTTGGCGGCGGGCGCGGAGGGGACCTCAGCCGGTGCCACGTGTGCGGCCACAGCTGCGCGGGACCCGCCAGCCTGCGCGCGCACTACAGCCTGCACACCGGGGAGCGGCCCTACCGCTGCGTGCGCTGCCCACGCGCCTTCAAGGCGCTGGCGCCCCTTCTGAGGCACCAGAACCTCCATGGCGCCGACTCTGGGCCCTCGCGGGCGCCACGCACACGCTCCGCAACCGCCGGGGACCTGGGCCCCGGGGTATCCCTGGAGAGGGCCGAGGTGGTGTTGGCCGCGGCGGCTGCAGGCGCGGCTATGGGCAAACCCTTTGCCTGCAGGTTCTGCGCCAAGCCTTTTCGCCGCTCCTCCGACATGCGGGACCATGAGCGGGTGCACACGGGCGAGCGGCCCTACCACTGTGGCGTGTGCGGCAAGGGCTTCACACAGTCCTCCGTGCTCAGCGGCCACGTGCGCATCCACACAGGCGAGCGCCCCTTCTGCTGTGCACTCTGCGGCCGCACCTTCAACAATTCCTCCAACTTCCGCAAGCACCAGCGCACGCACTTCCATGGGCCTGGGCCTGGGCTGGAGTCCCCCGCTTTGGCGGCTGAGAGGGCAGGAAGAGCATGCGGGGCGAGCCACCCGCGGGAGGAGGGGTGCAGAGACCAGGCAAAACCTAAGGTTGACCAGTAGGCCAGGACAGAGGGGTGCGGGGAAATGAAGCAATGAAGAAGAGGGGAGACCAGGAGCAGCCCACCTGCTCAGCAGAGTGCAAAGACCAGACTCTCGACTCCCAGAAGCCGACACTCTCCCTGTGTGAGACCCAGAGTAAGAAACAACCCCGTGGTGCCCAGCTACCTTGTGAGGATCATGGGGAATTTCATTACCTCTTTTGCATCTCTGTTTGGTCGTCTGTATGTGGGACATAATGTGTCACAGCAGAATGGACATGACAGAGGGAGAGGACCAGGACCACACTTCTGGCCCAACCAATCATCTGCAGAGCCCTCGACTGTCTTAGGGATCCCTAAGTGGACCAGGATGGAATCTTTTGCCTACCTCACTGGATTGCACTGGACAGGGGACAACTACGCACCTCTAGGCAGGAGCTGCCCAGCAGGTGGTGCGGACTCTAGGATCCCATCGCTCAAAGCCGGGAGTCCCTGAGTTACACCTCTAAGCACTGGAGGATATAAGCCTGACCTTAGGATCAGTGCTTCCCCCACCCCCACGGTGGTCCCTCTTTAACCCATCCAAACCCCTGGTCAGACACAAGAGCACACCCAGCAAGCAACTACCTACCACCCTTCCCTCAGCTGTGGTGCAGCCCGCTGCTTCCCCACAGCTACAGAATACCCTCAGGTCTCTCTGACTTCCTCTACTTGGAATTTGAAGCAAAGAGCTACTGCCTGGTCCCAGGCAATCCTGAAGAAGGGGGAGCTGGGGCTGGGACAGGAGGAGGGCTGGAGGAGGGGAACCTCCAGTCTTCTGTTCCTATTAAAGGACTGTCTGAAGGGTTGCTCTGTCATTCTTACATTGGGGTTGCCTCTTAGGGGAGGGTGGGACTGCCACTCTGGTCTTGCCACCAGCGGCAACTTGCACTGGACTCTGCCCAAACCTCTAAGACTGGGGTTAGATGGCACACGCCTGTCATCCCCAGCTACTCGGGGGTGACTCCCTCTGGCCAGCTTTAATCCCTGGCAGGTTGCAGGGAAAGGGCTGTTCAGAGATGTTTTGTGTTTTCCTCCGGAAAAGGGGGCAGGGAGCAGTGAAGGGACACCTGTGATGGCCAGGCTTCTGGAGGAGGAAGAGTCAGTTCCTGGTCCACTTACAGAGATAATGGGCCGCTAGTGTTGTCCTGTTCTAGCGTCCATGACAGCTCCCAGGTGGCTCAAAAAGGGACGAAAGCCATGCCCCTTTCCCCAGAGCAGCATCCAGGCCTGTCTCACCCGCTAGGCTGCAGCGCTGCTTTTGTCTCTCCTCCACTGCCCTCGTTTCTCAGCATTTAGGCTGCCTCTTCACTAGCCCTGTAGACAAAGCTGAAGGGGCAAGCACAGCCGCGCTGTTCTTGGTGCACCATTCGTTCTCCGGCATTGCAGCCACAGGGCTCTCCCAACAACCCACAGCTCCTTGTGGCTTGCAGAAGTGGTCACAAACATGAGTGTCTACAAGAGTGGGTGGCAAGGAAAATGCCAGATAGAAGGAAAATACCAGTGAGCGGAAGCAGGGCACAGCATGCTGGGCTCACCACTGGGGCTCAAAGAGTGAGGGCAGGTTGCAGTCCACCCCCTCAGCACAGGACAGGGGCTCCTCAGCTTGGGTGGGGATGCAGGCTGATTTCTAAGTTTTCTGACAATCCCAGGAGTCCCATTAACCCCTCTGATGAATCTTGGCCTGGAGCACACTGTTGCTGTTCGGCCTCCAGGCTCCATTCTCAGCCCTCTGTGTCCTTGCTTAAGGCACAGAAGGGGCAGTGTTTCGCTCCCCTCCAAGCTGACAGATAGTGTTTCCAGCCTTCAATCTGCATAAGCCCCACAGCCTGGACCTCAAGAGGCTGCAAGATCCAGCCACCCTCTATTAGATTCTCCAGAATAGCTGGGCTGGGTGGGGCACACCAAACCGTCTACTTAGAATTGTTTGCCAACTTTACCTGGCAGGCTCCTGTTGCTGTACTGTGTCATTGTCCAGGCAATACCTTGTCCATACCACTTTCCAGCTGTCACCCACAGGTGACTGCCTCACATTCCCTCAGCTGATGGGGATGGATCCCCATCTCTTAGGTTGAGCAAGCTTCACTTTTGCGTAACTGGATCATGGGCAAGAGGCATGTCATGGTGGGCCTGCAGAGTTTGAACAGAGTGGCCACACTGGATTGCAGCTGTCCCATGTCACATGACACCTGCCCAAAGTGGGCCATGAAGGGGCACTTAAATCTCAAATCATGGTCCTGGTGGGGCATTGCTAATGGGCAAACTTTGTGACGAATGAGTCTGCACAAGCCTTCAAGAAGACAGCCACCTTCAGTTCCTGAGGGTGAGGGCTATGTCAGGCCTGCTTCCCCAAGGCCAGGCTGGGACCCAGCAAACAATGACATCTGGGAAAGGTCACTGAGCAAATGCTGACAGCCTGGCAAAGGGGAGGGACTGTCTTATCTGTCTCTCTTTGCGCCACTCAGGAGCCCATGTGGGTACTTCTTCAGCAAATACCAGCTGCAGGGCAGGCGGCAGAGTGCAGGGCACCAGATCCTGTCTTCCACCACACCTAAAGCCCCACTCTCCCTGGAACGCAAGGACGGACATCAGGTCCTGTTGTGAAGATTTATTGTTCTCTGCTCTGTACAAGCGGCGTCTGCCACCCCGACCCCCCACCCCACAATCCGAAAAGCACCCCCTTCCACAACCCCAGCTCCGCATACCCCACTGCCCAGCCAGACTCCAAAGGAAAAGGGTGTGCAGTTCAGCTTCATCTCCATGAAAGAGCTTGCTCCCCGGGGTGGAGGGCCACTGGCAGTGGCCAGAGAGGGTCACAGGAGGGCTGGCCAGGGAGCCAAGTTCAGTGTTTGGTGGGACAGGGGTGGGCCAAGAGGTCCAGGATGGGTGATTCAGTCTGGAATCTGCAGGGCCTGGGCCCTGAGGGAGACCAAGCAGTCTGAACTTCCGAAGGATGGGTCAGAGAGACAGACCGTCTGACCAGCAGGCCCAGAGAGGGAGAGTCCACAGAGGACCTGAGATCAGCGTGACAGAGTCTCAGGCGTCCTTCCCAGCCAGGGTCCCAGGGCCCGCCCCTGGGGCTCCGAGGCCCTCAGCCTTGTGCACCAGGCGGTGCTTCTTCAGGCCGTAGGTGTTAGCGAAGCCTTCTCCGCAGGAGGAGCAGCGGAAGGGCCGGCCACCCTGGTGGGCCGCCAGGTGCTTGCGAAAGTAGCCGGGGTCTTTGAAGGCCTTGAGGCAGGCAGGGCAGCGCAGCTCGGGCCGCGGTGGCTCATGCGCACGCTGGTGGCGCAGCACAGAGCTCAGGTAGAAGAAGCCCTTCCCGCAGTGCTCACAGCGGTAGGCTCGTTCTCCCAGGTGTAGCCGCTGGTGCTCCAACAGGTTGGAGCGGTAGCGGAAGGTCTTGCCACAGGCGCCACAGCGCTGGGGCCGTGCCACAGCGTGCAGCCGCCGGTGCTCGGCCAGGCTCGAGGACTGTGCGAAGCGCTTTGCACACACACCGCACTTGAAGGCGCGCTCTCCAGTGTGCACTACACGGTGCTGCCGCAGGTACCAGGAGCGCAGGAAGCCTCGGCCGCATACACCGCACCGGTAGGGCCGCTGTTCCGTGTGACAGCGCTGGTGGCGCATGAGCAAGGCTGCCTCCCAGAAGCGTTTTCCGCACACAGGGCAGCGAAAGCCGCGCTTCTGCCGGTGGCTGCGGCGATGCAAGAGCAGGTCATACGCGCCCGCAAAGCTCTGGCCGCAGAGGCCACAGCCCAGGGTCCGCCGCACCAGGTGCACGTACTTGTGCGTCACCAGCCCCAGGAAGTGCTTGAAACTCTGGCCACATGTGGCACAGCTGAAGCGTTCTGGACCCGCACCCGCACCCCCACCAGCCCCAGCAGACGCGCCTCCCGCGTCCTCACCTCCTGACACACCGGCCAAGGCTGCCACCGCTGCACCAACCTCTCCAGCCAAGCCGTTGTCCAGCACACTGGCCGCATCGGTGCCTCCGGAGCCTTCCACGGGCTGTGGGCCGGTGGGAGCGAGCAGGCGCTCGGGGGCAGCCTGGTGCACCAGCTTGTGCCACATGAGGTTCTCGATGAAGCCGAAAGTCTTGCCGCAGGCGTCGCAGCCGTAAGGTTTCTCAGACATGTGCACCTCTTTGTGGCTCATGACGTGGAAGAGATCGGGGAAGTGCTCCCCGCAGTCCGAGCAGGCATAGCTGAGCGCATCCGTGGGGCCTGCCCCCCCAGTGCTGGACGCCCCCGCCCCGCAAGCCCCTGCGGCGCCCTGGGCAGCTGGTAGCCCAGCGGCCCCCGCCAGGGCACATGGCAGCTGAAGCCGGTGCACTTGGCGATGGCGCGTGAGGCTCTGCGGGTAGCCAAAGACCTTGCCGCAAAGCTCACACTTGTAGGGCCTCTCTCGAGTGTGCACCACGTGGTGTTTGCTCAGGTGGAAAGACTCGCGGAAGCGCTTCCCGCACACCGGGCACTGGTGCGGCTTCTCGCCTGTGTGGATGCGCTCGTGGCGCTTCAGGGTCTCGCGGCGGCCGAAGCCTCGCCCGCAGATCCCACAGCAGAAGGTCTTCCCTGCTGCGCCGCCAGCCCCGCCCGCTCCTCCGGCCCCGGGGCCGCCGAGCAGCAGCGGATGTGCACCCAGCAGGGGCACAGGAACAGCGCCATACACCACGGCTGCGGCCGCAGCAGCCGCCTTCTCGCTGTCGCCGGCGGGCGGCTCGGCGGGCAGCAGGTAGGGGCCAGTGGGGAAGGTGGGCGCAGGCGGTGCAACCGCCGGAGCCGCCGAGTCCTTGGGCGCCTCGGGCGTGGGGGGCGGCGCGTGCGCCGCCTTGTGGCGCAGCAGGCTCTGCGGCGCCGAGTAGGACTTCCCGCACAGATCGCAGGCGTACACCGGCCGCGTCCCGCCTGCCGCCGCGCCCGCGTGCGCTGCCTGGTGCTTGAGAAGGTACGCAGCGTCACGGAAGGCTTTGCCGCACACACCACAGGGCAGGCGCAGCAGGTCCGCGGAGTGCGTCTTCACGTGCCGCTTGAGGCTCTCGCGCCGGTTGAAGCTCTTACTGCACACCGAACAGGAGAAGGGCTTCTCGCCCGTGTGGATGATCTGGTGCTGGTGCAGGTGGCTCGGCTTCTTGAACACTTTCCAGCACAGCGGGCAGGCAAACGGGCCGTCTCCACCTGCAGTGGCCGCAGGGGGACCAGTGACGCCCCCTGGGGCAGGAGCAGCACTGCCATCCGAAGGGGGGGCTGGAGCGGCTGGGGGCCCCACCGGCGTGGGGGTGACACCTGTGGCAGCGGGGGCAGGTGCAGTGGTTCCGGGGGCAAGGCCCAGTGGGGGCGCAAGTGTGGCTCCAGGCGGCGGTGGCGGGGCCCCGGTAGCTGGCACGTCCTTGTGGCAGCGGCGGTGGCGGATCAGGCTGGACACGTGATTGTAGGTGCGGCCACACACCCCGCACTCGTAGGGCCTCTCGCCCGAGTGCACCAGCATGTGCTGCACCAGGTGTGAGGACTGCTTGAAGGACTTCTGGCAAACGCCGCACGGGAAGCGCCGCTCCATCAGGTACTTGAGCCGCCGGAAGTAACCTTTGTCGTCCTTGGCTGGGTCACAGGCAGCCCCTGTGGCAGCGGGGCCAGGTGGGGTCTGCGAAGGCATGGGGAGCGGCCCCGGGGTCCCTGCGGGTGCACCCAGCCCTGGCGCCACTCCAGGCCCCGCCGTGGGCCCACTGCGCTTCAGGTTCCCAAACAGGTGCTGGTGCCCCGAGAGGTCCACAATGCCCCACTGGGGGGCGGGGAAGGCGGCATCGAAGAGCGGAGGCGGGGGCGCCCCAAAAGCTGGGGGAAGCGGTGGGTCGGGCTTCTTGGCTTGGGTGGAGGAGGTGGATGAAGAGGATGATGAGGACGAGGACGAGGAAGAGGAGGAGGAGGCTGAGGATGGGGCCTCGGCCTTGGGCTTGAAGCTAGCGGGTGGTGGGTAGTCGAACTGTGGCGGCGGGGGCTGTGGCGGGGGCTGTGGTGGGGGCCCCGGGGCACAGGGCAACGCGGCCACAGCCTTGGCGTGCTCCCCGTAAAGCTCCATGGGCTCAAAGCGTTGGTGGTTGAGGAACTCCAGGAAGTCAAAGGGGTAGCTCTGGAAATGCACGCCGTCTTCGCCCCCCAGGCCGCTGCTCCCGCCGCCCCCCGCGGGGTTCGCCTCCATCTCCGCAGTGGTGGGGGACCCTGGGAAGAGAGGTGGGGCTGAGGATGGGTTGGGTGCCCTCCCCTTCCGGTCCAACTTGGTTCTCAGCCTAAGCCGTTTGCACTATCAACCCATGGAAACGCCACGGCATCTTCCCCTACTGGAGGCTCTGGAGGCCGGGGGTCCTGCTCTGGCTCACAGGGCAGTAATGTCTTCTATTTTGGAGGCGCTTGGGGTTGAAACTGGGCTTGTACTGAGATCCCCAGCCTACCCACTTTCATTTTGAAATGGGATTAAGTTCCCCAGCTGGCCTAAAATCTGCAGTTTCCTTCCTCAGCCTCTGGAGCAGGTGAATTACATGTGTGCAGGCCACCTTGGCTCAGAACAGCAGGCTGTCACGAGCCCTGGCCTGTCCAGCCAGGAGACCCTGCTTCCTCCTCCTCCCCCTCCTCCTCCTCCCTCCTCACAGAGGAAGGTGGGGATGGAGCCCGGGGCGGAGTCTCATCTCTGGGTGCTCCCCGAGTTATAAGAGCTCACAGTAATGCCCTGGTGGAAGGGGATGGTGGACATGGCCTTCACAAAGCACTGCTGTGAACTCCTCCCTCTGCTTGCGGCGTGGCCGCCCGGATCTGAACGAGCTCCTTCCCAAGCATCCTTCCGGTCCCTACTGTAGGCCCCAGCACTTTCCAGCCCAGCATGCAGCTGAACTCTTTTCATCACAGTTAATCGCCAGCACCTTTTTGGCTTTGTGGTCCTGTAGCTAAACCCTGGCCTTTACAGCGAGCTACATCACCAGCCTGTTTGTATTTATTTATTTATTTTTGGCAGAACTGGGGACTGAACTCTGGCCCTTGCGCTTGCCAGGGAAGTGCTTATTCCACTGAGCCATCTCCCCAGCCCCTATTTTTATTTTTTGAGTCAGGGTCTCACTAAGTTGCCCAAAATGGGCTTGAGCTTGCAGCCTCCCAGAGCATACAGACTCCAGATGCTGCTGGCTCCCCTGGCCCTGAGCTGTGTCTCTGCAAAGCCCTGGCCTGTGCTGCTGTGGCTCCTGCACTTTCCTAGCACCTGCATATAGAGGTCTGCTGACAGGCACAAAGTAAACGCCACCTTCCTCAGCCTCCAGCGGGCCCACAGAGAAGTCACCAAGAAAGTGAGAAAATGCCTTGTGATGGATGAAAACAAAACCGCGGCCTAAGGCCAGGGATTCAGCTTGGCAGCAGAAGCACCTTCAAGTGCAATGTCCTGAGTTTCATTTCAGGTACCAAAAAAATCAAACAAAAACCATGGCCTGCAAAGCTGGGGAGGGCCACCAGAGCAGCGCCAGGTGGGTGTCCACGGCTGCCAGTGCCTGCTGCTCGCCGCTGCACGGCTCTGACTGGACAGGACTCTAGAGAACAGGTAAGAGGTGCCACACCTGCGGCAACAGGGGTCCCCAGAAAACAAAGGGAAAGCTTTCAAAGGTTTCATCTGGTGTCAGGTGTTTGCTCCATGCCACCCTCTTGCGCCATCCCACGGACCCCTGCGCTACTCTTGGCCCTGTTTAAGCGAAGAAACAGCAGCAGAAGGGGAGTTTACTCCCCAAGTTCAGGAAGCCATGAGGGAGAAATCCGTGTTGGATGCCAGGAACTGCCAGCTCTTTGGGGCAACAGAGCCATCTGTGTCACAACTGGAGCCCGTTGGTGAAAGTAACAGCCACTAAGGAGGAATAAGGTGCATCCGATGCCTGGATCCCCAGTGAGTACCTTATCCTCCTCCCCACAATGCTGGGAAACAGCCACCATTACTAGCTCTGAAATCCAGGGGAAGGAAGGGACCTAGGGCGGGAGAAGTGACTTAGTCTCCCAAGCCACAGAGTGGGTGACAGGTTCGGGAGCCTGTGCTCCTGTCCTACAACATACTTTCTGGATTTCGCTGTACAAAATAAAGCAAAGTCCCCACTCATCTAACACACATGCAGCTATGACCCACAGCTCCCTGCCACCAAACCCAAGTCTCTAGGTGTGACCCAGTGCCAGGACAGGCTCTGACACTTGTTGAACTCTACCAAATGCTGTATGGGTGCCCAAGGTGGCTTGTCACATTCAGACCTCATAATAAGCTCAGAAGCATGGCCATTTGCATTTACAGACGAAGCCACGGTCCACACTGCCCACAGCCTTGCAGCGACCCTCTCTCACTCCAAGGGAATCCACAGTCCTCCAGGGTGCTGGCTGCTTGCTCTCACCTTTGCGCCAGAGCCCTTGCTCCTGCCCTGGAACGCGCCCACACCCTCTCTCCTGCCTGTCTCTGCTCAAGTGTCCTCTCCACAGGCTCTCTGGAACCTGTCCCCCCTCCCCGGCCCACACACCTCCTGCACTCCTCTCCTCACCCCTCAGTGCAGCCTCACAACCACACGTCCCACTTGCTGTTGTGTCTCTGTTCTCTCTCAGTCCCCACAACTGGCGACATGGCTTGAGCTGTGTCTGTGGGTTAATGAATGAGGCTGGTCACAGAGGGCCTGGTTTTCTGAATATAAGCCCCAGCAGAATCTGGGGCCACAGCACCCCTGGGAACCGCAGCTGCCCAGCAGGCGGGAAACTGACACTCACAAAGCTAACATTGTCTTCTATAGTTTATTGGCGGAGCAAGAGAGGCGTGTGCCTGGACACGGGGGCTCTGCCCACTGTGTTCTCTGCGAGCTTGTGAATAAAGGCAAAGGTGCTCGAGTGGGCGGTACAAATACTAAAAAAGGAGCGATACAGAGAGAAGTATGAATAAAGGGGAAGAACTTCTGTGAAAGGCAGAACTGACAGCGGCCAGATACTCTGCACAAGGCCCTGGAGACCATGCCCTCGCTCCTCTCCTTCCTCCCTGGAGTTCAGCTGCTCCTCCACTGGTCATGGTCCCTGCTACCTCAGGACCTTGGCACTTGTCCCCATCTCTTCCCCCAGATCTCTGCATGGCTATGCCAGCTCTCCTGCGGGTTTCCCGAGGCAGCTCAGGACTCGCACAGGCCCAAACTGCACAGCGCCATGTTGTGTATTTATTTACTCTCTTGATCAGGCGCCTCAACTACGCTCCAAGATCCAGAAGATGAACGACTTCATCTCTTTGCTGCACAACTGTAGGCCCTGGGCTGGAGCAGGGCATACCCACTCGGTGAACGACAAGTGCCTATGAACAAGGGTGAGTCACACGCTAAGGGGGCGCAGGGATCTCTTGTAGTACTCTAGGGCCAGGTAGGACTAGGAAACAGAAGGCCTCACAGCGGGCGCTGTTCTGGGGCAGCAGTACTGAAGACAGGGCCGGGGAGCCTGGACCAGCAGGCCGCTCTGGGACAGGATGTGGGTATGAAAACAGAACGAACGCTAGAGGGTGCTGCACCACTGAGGGGTGGTGTGGTGCGAAGGGGGTGTCCTGAGAATCGCCATGGAGGCTACAGGAGGGGAAAAGGTACTCCTGACATGGACCAGAATAGAAAGCATTTTTCACCCAGTGGGGGAGCCGGGGGCGGCTTGTGCATGGACAGAGAGTGGGGGGCAGTTCGGGCGCAAAGCACTAATGCACCTTCCCCCGAGAGCCATCCTTTAGCAGAGACCCCCAGCCCTGTAATGGGCTCAGCAGCAGCTGCCCTAGGGCAGCGAGGGCTAGCTGGTGCCATGTGGGGGGCGTCTGGCACCGAGCAATGCGGTGGGCTACGTGGAAGAGATCCTACGAGAATGCGTTAGCGGGGGCCTTGGCAGTTGGGGGATCGTCATGAACAAGGGCGCTCTGCGGACGTCCACCTTCGGGGTGCTCACGGGGGCAGGGCTGAATGATTTTATGGAAAAGCAGAGGTTGGGGGGTCCCCTGCCTAGGCCCGGCAGAGAGGCACTGGCGCTCGGGGTGGGGGTGGGGGAGTCCTGGGGACCGCTGCAGGCCAGGGCGGGCCCCGCCGCCCCCGAGCCGCGCGCCCCGTCACTCACCGGCGCCGGGGTCTCCGCCGGGAAGAGGCTGAAGAGGCGGAGGAGGCGCAGCCGCTCCAGGGAGACCCGAGACCCCGACCGGAAGTGCCTCCCCTCCCCTGTAGCCCCGCGCCGCTCGCCCGGAAGCGGAAGTTGCTCCCGTTCCGGAGGCGCCGGCGTGGAGGACGCAGAGGCGGCGGCACTGAGGGGGAGGCGGAGAGGAAGACGTGCGCCTCCCCGCTGGGTCGGGCGCTTGGGCGGGGAAAGCCTAGGCTGCTTCCGCTAGGCAGCGACGCAACTGCGCCTGCGTCCTGCGCCCCCGGTGCTTCTCAGGGCACTGCCTGGTGCTCCGGACTTCCGGTGGAGGCACGCCCTGGGTTGGCCCCACCTCCAGACCCGCCCCTTCAGCGAGAGCCACGCCCACCCGAAGAGTAATCTTGTAGGCTCCGCCCCTCTAGAAAAATTTGTTCCCTTCGCCCCACCTCCAAAGTTTCTCCCGTTTTCTCTCTGAGCCACCGGTCGTTGTAATTAAGCCCTTCCTTCCAGGCCACGCCCCTTCTCAAGCCTTGCCTCCCGCACTTCAGCTCCGGTCTCCTTAGCATTTAAATGCCACCTCTCCTAACTTGCATACTAGTAGTTCTTCCTCCAAAGCATTCCCCTACATCAGTGCTTCTCTGAATGTGGTCCAAAGCCAATCCCCTTAAGCCCCTCTTCCAACTCAGCCCCACCCTAAGCTGCTAAACCCTGCGTCCTTCAGAGATCCTTCTACTAAGGGCGCCGGTAGCTAAGCAGCAGTCACCTTGTGACAGTCACTTCCTAGCCCTCCTGCTCCCTGCTTTTCCTGCGTTCCTCAGCCCGAGCCAGAGCTCAACCCACCCAGTCCCTCTAAATCCCTTTCTGCTGGCCGAGCGCTGCCGCCGCTTGAGCCCTGCCGTTATTACCCCTTTCCTCCGAACCCTGCCTTAGTCTCTCCTAACTACTCCTAAAGCGCCCAGCGCTTGGGCTCAGCCCCGGCCCCTGCGGGCCTCTTTCCCCACTGCTCCCCTTCCGTTTGCGTTTCTGCTTTGGTGCTAGGGATGGAACATGCACCCCAACCCCGACACTCCGTTTTTCCTTGCAGACAGGGTGTCCTCCAAATAAGAAATGTGAGGTGTCAGTTGTGGGCTTTCTGGGGGTTGGGCGGGGCGCAGGGGGTGCACATTTGCAGAGCTGGGCCAGTGCTTCACATGTAGGCTGGCTGTTCCTTGGCAGTACTCTGAGCAAGGGCTGCTGGAGCCAGGTTGATGGGTGACACCATCAGGAGACACACACAGGGCCAGCAGGCAGGCTTTATTTCTATGCCCGGTGTCTCCATGGGCCTGGGTGTCCCCAGGATGATGCGAGGACTCGGCAGCACACCTAGGTCCCTGCCCTCCACCCCCTCCCACAGCGGGCAAGCCCCCAGGAAGCAGGGTGTCCTGGCCTCTGGGCCCAGGTCTACCCCCATCCCCAGCTGAGCTTCATGCTGCAGGCCTGAATCAGGGGTGGGCGGCTGCGGCTGTGTTCCCCTGGGGACCCTCCTCATGCTCTCCCTCAGTGGCAGGGATGCCCTCATCGTCCCACGCAGGCTCCGGCCTGGGATCTGGGCGACACACAGGCAGCCCCAGGACCTCGGGATGCTTGCGCTTGGAGTGGCGCCGAAGCGTGTTGGCCTCGGTGAAGCGCAGGCGGCAGACAGGGCACTGGTAGGGGCGCTCACCCGAGTGCACACGGTGGTGGTGGGCCAGCTCGCCGGCCTCCCGGAAGCGGCGCGGGCACAGCGTGCACAGGAAGGGCCGCAGCCCTGCGTGTATGTTGCAGTGTCTCCGCAGGTGGCTAGATCGCTTGAAGGTCTTGCCACAATCCTTGCACTCATGTGGCTTTAGCTCTGAGTGCGAGATGCTGTGGCGCTCCAGGTCGGAGAGGTAGGGAAAGGCCCTCAGGCACACCGGGCAGAAATGCGGGGCCCTCCGTGGGCTGGAGACCTGGGCCCCAGCGGCCGCCAAGCCTTCCGAGACCGTGTAGGGCACACCCTGGTCATCAATCAGCAGGAGGTCGCTGTGGTCGCCACCACTGCTGCCACTGTCCACCGCTGCTGCCGGCAGCCCCTGTGCTAGTGGGAGCTCCGGCCCGGGCTTGGTGGGGCGGCCTCGCTTCCGGGGGAGAGAAGACTTGAGCTTCTGGCGGCAGGAGGGAGCTCCCCCGGGAGGTCGGCCGTGGCGGCCCCGGGGAACAGGAGGAAGTAAGGCCAAAGGTTTCTCTTCCTCCCCTTGCAAAGGTGAAGGCAACGGGCCTGGGCTGGGGGTGTCCATGGAGAAGTGAGGGGCTTGGGTCTAGGCACTGGATCCAGCTAAGAGAAGAGAGGGGCAGCGTCAGTGCAAGCAAGGTCGGCGCCTGTGTCGCTAGCATCCGACCCACCCTTCTCTCCAAATATCTGGACCTGGGCTTGAGTAACACCCGGATGTACGACCACAGCCCTGCTGGTGGACAACACACTGAGGCAATTGGTACCAGTGGGGAAAGGGGCTACAAGTGTCCCTGGGCCTGCCTAGCCCTGCCCCTGGCTAAATCTAGTAGTTCAAGACCAATAGCAGCAGAACGTGCAGGCCTCTGAACAGCCCGCCACACTGCAGGTGGAGCTACAGTAGCCCTGGAAATGTTCCTGTCCCCTCCTGATTGCAGAAATGGGGGAGCTTCAGGACTGAAGACAGAGACAGGCCCTGGAATAACGTGGCCCTGGTTCACACCTGAGGATATACGTGCACATCACGGAGAGGCAAGCCTACTGGTCGGGCTTCCTGGCCTGTGACTTCTTCTCTGCTTTTTGTAGGAGGAATTGAACTCAGGACCCTGTGCTTGCTAGGCAGGTGCTGTGGTGCTATCTCCTGGAGCCACCTGTTCTCTATGTAGCCTCGGGCAAAGTGTTGACATTTCCGAGCTCAGTGAAATCTTTCACTACATGGTACTCAGGTCATCCACATAAACTGCACAGACAGCCTCTACTTTCCGGCGAGCTAAGGCTCCGACAGCTCTGTACATGAGGATACCTTGTCCCATTTTAAAAATGGAGACATCTGGGTTGGCGAGATAGCTCAGCAGACTAAGCGCCTGCTTTGGCAAGCGCAGGAACCAGGGTTCAATCCCCAGGCCTGCATGCTGCACCGACCCTGCCCTGGGGTGCGCGGAGCCAAGACAGAGTCGGGTGTGGTGGTGCACACCTATAATCCCAGTGCTGGGGAGGCTGAAAACAGGAGGATCACCGAGTCTGAGCTGCGTAGTGAGACCCTGTACCAAATACATAAAACGAAAGAAAAAAAAAAAGGGGGACATGGATGCACAAGAAAGCCAAAGTGATTGTTTGAGTTCCTTCTACCAGTGAGGGGCAGGGCAAAGACTTCAGGCAATCTTGCTATCCCTGGGGCCCAGATAAGAAGTGGGCATAACCAAAGGACATCACCAAGGCTCTCAGGCCTGGGTTGATTCAGCTCTGTGACAATGAGCAAGTGACACTGCCACTCCAAGCCAGTTGTCCTCCATGAGTTGTACAAACTGAGGTGGTGCACGCAGCCTGGGGCACAGCAAACACTTCAAGGATCACCGCCAACAGCACCTCACGGCACATGCTAGACCACTGACAACGAACCTTTTCGCGTTCGAGTGCCCAAGCTGCAATCCCAAACCCACTTACTTATTGCAAAGCGCAAACTCTGCAATTAAACCCGAATGCCCGGCTGCTGGGACTACAGGTTCAACACCACCGCAGTAGACCCCGGAAGCCGGGAACCGGGTGTACCCCGAGCGTGGCACAGGGGCAGCCAGGAAAGGTTCTGCAGGCCCCCGCACCCCCTTTTGCACTGTCATTTGGGTCTTGCGAGTGCTTGGTGCTCCGACGCAGATTCCCGGGAAGGCTAGGGATTCCCGAGGCCCGCACCGCCTTACAGGGGCACGCAGCGAGGGCAGAAAGAAACACCTCTTCCACGGCCATAAGTTCTGCTCCTTTGGTACCCGGACCCGAGCGGGGTCTCGGGAGCACCCGGGACCATGCAGCCCGATCCCTCGAGGGTCCCCCACCCTCGTGCGGGCGCGCACCCGGCGGCCCCGAGCTGCGGCGCCCACGCGCGGGGCGGGCCCTGCGGG
>NDGN011351727.1:0-18278 GCA_002564285.1 Tympanoctomys barrerae | reverse complement strand
TTGTTGTGTTGAATATGTATTTGAAAATTATTAATTTTATAAAATATTACCTATTTCTCTTTTAAATTTATATATAATTCATAATAACATTGGAATTTATCACCTCTAAATTGGTATCTTTTCAAAGTGTTGTCATACTTAAGTTGAACATTGATCAATAACTTATGAAATAATATTCATTTTGATACATTTAAGTAAAATTAATGAGTTCATGGTTCAGAATAAATATTTGGTTATATTCTCTCGAAAGTACTATCCTCTACCTATGAGGCAATATTTTGCCTTTTGTGATAGAATCTCATGGTTTTTATCTAATCTGTAAGTATCACCTTTTAATCCATTATTTTGTGTATTTCTTAAGATCAATGTGGTTAAATACTTAGAACCAACTTACTCAGTCTCTCAAGATTTTAGTTTGCCAAGCTAGATGAGCATTAGAACTTTACCACCTATAGTCCCAGGATGTGGAAGGCTGAGACAGGAGGATCACTGCCCATTCAAGGATAGCCGTACTACAAAATGAGTTAAAGACTAGCCTGAACTGCATAGCAAAAACCTATCTCAAAAAGGAAAAATTAAAAAAAGATACACTACAATTTTTAAAAATACCTTTCCTTTAAAGAGTTCATAATGTATTTGACTACTCTGCTATCAATTCTGAAGCATTCTTAGTAGAGGGAATCTATGAAATCTACTTTACTCATCAGGAGCCAATGCTATTGGCCTGAATAACTTGCCAAAAGTTACACACAAAGATAGCTATAAGGATATGTATGGCATAAGTTTAACAACCATAAGTGATATGTATGGCAAGGTATAACAACCATAAACTGTTAGCTGCATGTTACGTATGACCAGAGATATGAACAGATCTGTAATGAGTTTTTACAGTTATGGATAACTGTTTTTAATCTTGTTGTCCCAGGATTTTCTAGTCAAAAAATATGCTTCCTCAAAAATTTCATAAAGTATAATGCAGAATGATCAGAAGTTGGAAACTGTATAAAACTCCTTAGATATACAACATTATGTAGTTTATATGGTTCTTAATAGTGATCCTCCTACTGAAGTACCCTCCACATCTCATTTATTTATTCAGTTTTGAAAGGAACCAAACAATTAAGTTTGGAATTTTGATCAAATTCTAACTTCGGGACTGACTTTCAATCCTTCTGAATCTCTACAGCTGCAATTTTCTACTTGGCTGGAAAATTATTGAGAAATTCTTTACTTCACTTTAAATACTTGCTACAGCATACTCTTTACCCTGTTACAGAATTTCAACAAAATTAGTGTGTACTCTCTTTGATTGTCAGAACTGTTTCAGAGTTTAATGAGCTGCTTCAAAGGGGTCTGAAGTCTTCTAATGAAAGATGTTTACGACATGCCAAATATGGTTGCTATGAAAATTATCAACCAACTAGAAACATTAGGTATTTTATGCCAAAAATATTATTTCAACAATGATTCATTTTTGGCCATTAGTTAATTATTTTGAGTTCTCATTATGCTGAAACTATATCAGGCCCAAAGAAAAAAATGTTTGGAAACTTGTCTTCTTTTATGTGGTGGTTCCATCTCTCATGTATCAACCATAAATTCTTTGCCTTTGGAACTGCAAATACCTCAGTCTGTAATGGAAAGTTGGTATCATATGGCAAGACATTTGTTCCCAGTGCAGAGTAACGCCAGCACCGAAATTCAAGTCCTAATGAGGAAAAAAAAAAAAAAAAAAATATATATATATATATATATATATATATATATATATGCAGCCAAGATGAACAGATAAGTAAAACAAAGCTCAGAGTCTACTATATTTTTTTAAAAGATACTCATTAACCTGTAGCATTTAGTCTCTGTGAATTCAAATACAACTTTTCTCCTATAGTTTCTTATTATAGTGATATTTCTATAGATCTATTTAAAAAAAAATAAATGGTAAACGTTCTGAACTTTTTTACCCTCTTTATTGAATGTTTCTATGCAAAGGAAATGTTACTTTGCATAGTAAATACTACAAATATTTAAAAGAGTTCAGGGTTGGGGAGCTAGCTTAGAGGTCTAAGCACCAGCCTGGCAAGCACAAGGTCCCCAGTTTGATCCCCAGTACCGCAAGCCGTGAGGCCCTGCCCCAAATTCAGGCATGGTGGCACACACATGTAATCCCAACACTGGGGAGGTTGAGACAGGAAGATGACCACAAGTCTGAACTGTGTATCAAGATCCTGTATCAAAAGAATAAAAATAAAAATGTTTAGAAGAGTTTAATTTTTCTTGACTCAAATATGATTAAACATGGCCAGTTACAAAGCAATGTGTATTCCTCATCAAAAGTTCAATCTTCCCATAGAATAATGAAGATACTTCATTATCAAAGAGTTTTGTATATGACCCAATATATAGCTTGCATATTTTCTGAATTTTTTCTAGAGAGTGAAATGTTTTGATGAAAAGAAAAAAAAATCCACCTTTGTCTAATTAAAATTACCTCTTTCCATTTTAAGATATATTTAAACAAGTACTTATCTTTTCAGAGAACTTAAAAGTTCTCTGTACCAATGTTCTACAGTGCAGAATATTTTAAAATGACAAGTTTTCATGTATTTATACACTATTGAGACGCTAACATGTGGCAGAATCTATTTTAAGCCTCTTGAGATACAAGAATGGACAAAATAGATGATTATCTTGCCCCCCTAAAATAGTCCACTCTATTACAGGATGATAAACAACAAACAAGATAGGTAAATAATACAGCATATTCGAAGATGATAAGTGCTATAACAAAAGGGAGAAGGGTAAGAAAGAGAGGGGGAAGGTAGAGAGTCTTACCATTCTAAGCATGTAGTCAGGGAGGACCTCACTGAAAAAGGTGACATTAATCAAAGACTTCAAGGATGTGAAGGAATTAGTCATGCAAATATCTCAGGAAATAAACAACAGGTTCAGAAAATGCAAAAATCTTGAGGTAGCAGGTAACTTGGAGAGGTAGAATAACAAGGAGATCAATGTGGCTGAAGCAGAGAAAACAGAACAAGTCATACAGAATATTTTAGGGAGTTTGGTTTTTATTTGAAGATGGGACTCTGGATTTGAACAAAGTGGTGGGAATCAGGAAAATTTAAATTATTCACTGTGTGATTCACTCAGCCAGTCCTAGCAAGATATTGAAGGTACAGTTCAAAGGAGATTTTGAGGAAAAACTAAAGAATCATTACAGAAATGTAGGCAGAGTTAAGAGACTCAATAACGAATTCTAAGACACTCAGAGACCAGTACATTGGAATGCCATTACCACACTTGCATCTGAAGGAGACCAGTGAGAGTTGGAGTAATGGAAGGAGGTCTAATAGGAGGTATGGTTATAAAGGTAAACCAGAATCTTAGCCTAGCTAGAAGGAAGCGAAGGAGAAACACCCCCAAACTCTTCTACTGCCTTCGGATCTGTACCAGAAGCTCTCAATGGTTAAATCTAACTAGAAGCTAAGAAAATAAGGGATCTTTAGTAACGAAGAACATCTGATTCCTAGAATGCAGAAAAGGCCACAGAAGAGCAGGGAAGGGAGAAACAAGTGTCATCAGCCAATGACTGGCATATTTAAGTGTTACCAGAGCTGATGAAAAGCCATGTTGTAGACCCACTTATATATTGCCTATTTCATATAAACCCAAGAATCCAAACTTGTCCTTTGAGAATACAGATTCATAAAATCTTACCACTAAAAATGGTCACTTTCTTAGTCAACTTGCTCACTTCACAGCTAAAGAAAACTGAGACTACAGTGATGATGGCCTGCTCAAGAACACATAGCTAGAGACACTACCACAGGGTCTGCAGACCCCAACACAGGACCAAAGTTCCCTGACATCTCATTTTCTTCAACTGTACTTTTCATATTTTGATTATTTGTTCTGATTTTATGTCCTTCCAATTCATTTCAAAACTTCTGTATTTAATAAGCTAATTCTTTAAAGTTAAATAGTCCATAACTCTGTTCAATTATTCAATAGAAGGGGGGAGAGTAATTTCTAAAAGAAAAGCAACCTACCAATACCAAATACATGTGTTTGAACTCTATGACGTGTTCCAGATTTATCTATGGGCTTTTTTCTTCCTGAGAAAATAAGGCTCAGTCCTCAGCCTCTCTAAAATTAGTTCTGCTTGTTGGAAGTTCTTTGTCAGGTGGTTTTTGTAACACTCATCTAATAATTATATTTAAACAAAATGACTTTTTTCACTTTTTTAAATGGGTCATTTCAATTTTATCTAATTAAAATTGCCTTTAGGTTACAGTTAGGGTTTTCATTAAAAATACAGGACTTCTCTCTGACAGGTCTTGAATTAGTTGCTCTCTAAGTTACAATATTAGGCTAGAAATGCATTTATGTTGTTAAATATTGCCACCATTTTGGTATGACCCAAATACTATGGTCCTCTAAAAAGAAACATCCCTGATCATATAAGAGGTTGTTCACTTAGATCTTTCTATACATAATATACAAAATATTCTAAACTATTAAAAGAAGATAAATAAAAGTTTCCTTTAAATGCAAACCAGATCATTTAATTCTATGCATATAATTGTCCTATGGCTTCTTGTGACATTTAAAATAAGCTACTTTCACTTCATCAATAAAGGTCCTCATTATCAGACACCCCAGCTCTCTTCTCACTTCTCACCACACACAATGGCTTCTACCACAAAGCCAATGCACAGTACTTACCTGTCTCCCTATCTAAAATGTTCCTCCTTGGCTATTGATATGCCTGTCTTGGCTTAAAGGGCCCTTCCTCAAGTCTTTTGTAGGACATCCACCTAAGAGGCACAGCCTTCTCTCCTGAATTTTTCTTAATATTTATAAATGCTTGAAAATATAACATTCCTCTGTCTTCAGTGTCTATTTCCTTGTTTAAGTATAAAACCTATTAGAACAAGGATTTTCTTTTTCTCGACTAATTCACAACTAGCCAAGCAATGAGACCAGCACACTGGAGGCTTCTACATGTATGGTGAGTGAATAAACAAGCCTAGCTAAATTTTTATTATGTTTGGAGCTGGATGTTCAAGATATATGCATGATGCTATTATGAGAATTTTAGCAGTAAAATAAAAATATTTCTAATGAAATCCTAACAAGTAAAATTTTTAACTTAGTGGTTAAACTTTAAAAAATTCATTTAAGTACTTGAATACCATCAATGGATTATACCCACATAATTTATTTTTCTTTAAAATATACCTTTTAAGGGGAGGGCTTTTTCCCCTTAGAATATAGAACTGTTGGATTGAATGAGCACTCATAAAACAAGCAAAAAGAAATGTTTATAGGCTAAAAATCTAGAAGTACATCAGTTGTCAAAGTAAGCACACAATATGCAAAGAAGAAAAATTATCAAGATCCAGAAAGATACATAGATAAAAATTCGAATCATTTGAAGATGAAAATATATTTATGTCTAATCAATTTAGCTTAAAAATAGGACAATTTTGCCACAAAATGAGTATCCAAATAATACTGCCACTAATACTCATTAGAGATTTGATAGTCAAAACTGGAAAGCCACTAAGGATAACAATTCATCTATGTTCCATTTAGCAGCTTTTCCCTCTCTTCTAAAGATCCCAGTGTTAAGGATGGGGGAAGGGATTATTAATTTGCCAGGAGGTAGCTCACTATATGGCCATTTTAAGTAACATTCAAATTCTCATGTAAATATGGATTTAAAGTTGAGTTTTTAATGAGTATGGATGTCTTCAAATTAGGATTTCAAGTATTTTAAACTTAAACGCATAAATTGCTTTGTGTGCACTAATAACTAATAATTTTTTAATTAACACATAATTTTATCTGTGCTTTCAACCCTTGGCACTTACCACCTAAAAGTAGCCCCATCTGTTTATTAGAATGATCTTCAGATTATCAATCAGCAACATTGAGGCCATCTTTCATGTTTACATCCAATGTATGTAAATTTCTATACTCACATTTTTTTAAAGTTGTGTAGGCTAGTAATAGCACTCAGGAGGCTGAAAACAGGAGGATCATTACAAGTTGGATCTGTGTAGTGAGACGCTGTAAGATCCTGTACTAAAATACATTTTTAAAAAATAGTAACATACAGAAGGAACTATAATCCAGAAGTCTAAAACTTAGCAATGTCTTCGAATGTGTTTTTTGGAGAAAGTTACATCTTAAAATTAGAGATATATTACCACTTGAAACAATATACAACCACACCTGCATATACACCAAATTCATATGTACAAGACAGAATAGATGGCAACGCTTCACTTTATCAAAGGGCATGTCATTGACATAAATCACTAGATCATCCATGACAGAACATAGCTTCTTCTGTCATGGATGTCATATAAAACCACATATATCTAGTTACAGTTTAAGTTAACAAATGCTGTCAAAATGGTATTGTCAACAGTTTCTTACTGAGTTGTTATCATGTCTTCCAAAAATGTCAAAGCAATGCTACATCTATTGTCTTCTTCCATACACAAAGTGATTTCGATAGTATAACACTCTTTGCTACAAAGTTTTGATTTTCTCTTCTTTTTAGTTCAGAATGATGTTATCTTTTCTTTTTAATTTTTTTACTTTATGAAAAACTCAAACAAAATTTTATAATCAAATAATAAAAGAATGATAGTGATTACACTGTGTATCATTATTTTCAAAGTAATTGCTCAAGTATAAGACATAAACAAAAAAAAACTTACAAAGAAAGGAACAGATAATAACTCAAATGTTTCTTTCCAGTGAGCTAAAATAAACCAGTAGTGTAAATGAAACCAATTAGCATAACTACTGAAATATTTTTTAAAACAACAGAGTTTGTAGTTTGGGGAAGTATTTGAACATCTCCCTATTTCCTACTTATCTCTGTTCTATTTTGTTCTTTGTCAATGTTTCATCTATGAAAAAGCACACAATATTTGAGCTTATGTATTTGACTTATTTCACTTACTATTATGTTCTTGTTACATCCATTTTTCCTACAAATGCTTTACATTTATCGCTTTATGGCAATATAGATCTCCATTGTGTAAAAATACAATTCCCTTATTCATTTACCTCTTGGTAGACATTTCCAAGATCTAGCTCTTATAAATTATGTTGCTATAAACATACGGGCAAATATATCCCAATAATATGATTATTTTAATCCTTTTTCAAAGATGCCTAAACAGAAGATAGCTAGGTCAAATGGAATTTCTATTTTTAGCTTTTGGAGGAATCTCCACACTAATTTCCATTGTGGTTGTACTAGTTTACATTTCCACCATATTTCTATTCAGAAATAGGGAAACCAAAGAATTAGTAGACCTGCTGGCAATCACAAAACAAGCTCATAGTAAAAATGAGTGCTCACTCCTGATCCCTCCAATTTCTTTATCAAAAGTGGTCATATATAACATTTTAAAAATGAGAAAGCATATAGTCATGAATAGATTTTCACATTACCTACATTGAATGGAGCATTTAAACTAGATGGATGGTAGAACCACAGAACTAATATTTTAGTTTCCTAAGATTATGCATTAAATTTCATAATGAAATAAAACAGGCTATGTAATAGGACATTGTATTCACTATTACTTCAAGGTACACCCAGAAAAGGGTATTCACCAAAGTGACTATGCTTCAAAAGTTCATGGGAATCAAGGAAACTGTCATCCAAAAAAAAAAAAGACATTATCATTTCATAAAATGTCAAATCCTACATGTGTTTAGAAGTTTAATTAAATGTGAAAATCTTAGATACTTTTCTCAAGTAAGAATTTGTGTATCTCAATCAGATTATGTTTTCTTTTATAAAAGTATTTAAGGAATTTCATTAGCCTTAGTCCTTTTTCATTGGATTATTTTCCCTTTTGGAATATCACAATGATCTCTGCTTCAAGGGTTTATTAATATGATATTAATACAATATTATTCCAGAAATGGAACGACAGGAAAATCACAATAATAAATCAAAGACTATTTGTTTAGACAACTGATATTTATTTGTAACAACTGTGTTTCAGAACCTGAAAACAACTCCATTTTGCATTTTTCTAACAATTTAGTGATGAAAAATAGAAAACAAGAATAAGTTCTTTTGAAGGGAAAAAAGCACTGGTTTGGGCCCATGCCCTGTACATTGAGTTACATTTCCAGCCCTTTATACAATTATTTATTTTGTCATTTTGAGACAGGGTCACACTATGCAGTCAGCTGGCTTTGAGCTGCCTTTGTAATCCAGGCTCATCTCTAACTCCCAACAATCCTACTGCCTCAGCCTCCTGAGTACTGGGACTACAGGTATACACCACCATGCCCAGTGTTCCATTCCTTTTTAAAAATTTTATTTGACACAAGGGTCTGGCTAAGTTACTAAATTTCTCAGGCTGGGCTTAAACTTGCAACCCTCCTACCTCAGACTCTCAGAATATGGAGATTACAGGCATGTACCAACACACCTGGTTTAAAAAATAACATATGGCAGAGAACTTTGATGACTGAGATACAGGCTGTCTGACTGGTAATATAACCAAAGAATGCACAATAAATGTAAGTGTTTCATAGAGAAGAATAAAGGGTTACTTTTCTCAATCTAGGCAGTTAATTTCTACTGAAATTATCTTTTTCTGGGTGTTCAGATTAATGTACTATCATTATTTTAAATACAACATAAATCATGGAAGTGAGGGTAAGATGTTATTGCTTATCTGTGGCTCACATTTCAGGGTCTGGTGACCATGAAATAATTCACGGATGCTGATAGGGTTAGATAATGACTTAGTAGAATTTAGAAGTATGATGCTTACAAATGGTCAAAAGATTTTTCTGCACCAGTGTTTTTTCTTCAGTAAAAGTACTCCTTACTTTTTAAGTGCCTCCCTCCTTATATTGTTGTATCTAAATGTACACACCATGCATTTAAGAAATTCAATGCTTCTGAGGGAAGTACCAAATGTAGGAGAAATGATAAATGTGGGCACTCTGGGAATAGTAATGAAGGATTCCCACAGCCCCTATGTAAGATTTGTGAGCATGGGCCAGTGGGGCAATGGATAACATGTCTGACTACGGATCAGAAGATCCTATGTAAGATTTGTGGGTGTAGGCATGAAGCCAGCATAACTCACTAAGGGCTAGCCCTAAGGTTCGGGTTTCCAGGGATCTCTCCAGTTCCGATAAATGAGGGTACCATGTTACTTATTAACAAGCTTACACACACCAAGTAAAGGTACTTACATGTAAAAACTAACTGAACTCTTCATCCTGGAATCACAGCAAATTCAGAAGTGGGAATGTGTTAGGAACTTTTCACCCTGAGCAGCCTGATAGCATTATTGGAGACAGAATTACTAGCTGAAAGAAATGTGCAATATTAGCATTTTGATTAGTTACTTGAAGGTTTTTAATTTTGTATGGGTCGACTATGAAATATTTATCTTTTTGTTGATTAAAGACAGTTATATAATTTTTGTCCTCTGCACAATGCTTTTAGTCATTATAGTAACCAGTATTTTTACTTTCTTCCTAACAGTTTATAAAATTCTTTATTTTTTTAAATTTTTTTTTTTATGTAGAGTGTTTGTTAAGACAAGGAGCTTCACTCTGTTGCCCAGGCAGGCCTGAGACTACTGGGTTCACATGTTCTTTCTTTCTTCTTTCTGTCTCAGTCTTTCTGAGTTTTACTGTGTTTTGTTTTGGTTTGGTTTGGTTTTTTTGGTACTGGGGATTGAACTCTGGAATTGCCAGGCAAGTGCTTGTGCCACTGAGCTATCTCCCTGGCCCCTACACTGTTTTTTGTTTTTTATGTCTTTCACTCCCCCATATCAGAAATTTAGCACAATTCTTAATCTCCTTTAAATTAGGTTTATCTTTATTTTCATTTCATAATAAATCCTTTGCATATTTTTTTAAGGACAAATGGCCTTACACATTACTTCTTTTCCCCATTTGAATAAGTGATTTAAGAGCATCAGGACAAGTAATTAAGAAGTTTATGCAATAAAGTAATATGTGTTTACAATCATTAAGAGATTTATTTTTCCAAAAAGCATCATGGGTAATCACTTTTAGCAATCTGATAAATCAATTCTAAATTAAATTAAATTTTATAAGTTCATATTGCACTTAACCAGTTGATTTAACTTGATGGAAAACTTTCTCTAACAATTATTAAAATTACAGATTTAGAAATAAAACATGCCATTAGCTATCCTTTATGTAACATTCCTCCATAATGTTACACTTTGTTTCTTTTCTCTCCCACCTCCTTAAGAAACAGGGATGTTATGTGCTCTAGTTTGAAGCATGCCTTCTACTGAGCTTCAAAGATACATCTGCATTCAATACAAGTAAGGACCCAAAATTCCAGAGTAAATTTTAATTCCAAAACATTTTTTGGGATAAAAATGTTATATTGTTCAAAGAGTAGAGAACCCAGTAGTACACTTTAATTATTAAGTTTTGATGCAATTCCTAAAGCTGCAATAGATATGAAATCTATGTCCATCAAGACTTAGATTTTAACTAAATCAAGACCAGGAGTCTTCACTGTTTAAAAAGAACGACCTTAGCAATTTCTTTTTCTTTTTCTTTTTTTTTTTTTTTTTTTTCTGGAAAGTAGCTACTTGATAAATTCACAATACTTTAATAGCTGTTTTCTGTACTAGGACAGGAAAGGGTGCTGTCTGACCTTTACAGTTGTTCACGGCCCAATCCAAACTACATAATACCCTGGCTCCTACTAAGAATTTTAGAATAAACAATAAAATAAACAACTATTGAGCAAATTAGGGTCTAACTTTTATGGAGCCTAAAAGCTGATTTAGTGATGAAACTAAAAACGGTCTCAAGAGTTTAAATGAACATTTACATCATGGAATCACAGCAAATTCAGAACTGGGACTAAGTAACTCCAAATCTTTTTTAAAGCTGACTTCACCCTGGGCAACTTACCATGCCCTGATGCCACTGTTGGAGACAGAACTGCTGGCTGAAAGATCATTTTTATGATTCAATCTGGCTAGCAGTTCTTGGTTTATTCATCCTGTTTCACTCAGCCTTTCACTTCCCTAACTATAGTGTTCACTGTTTATTTTCAAGAGCCCTTAAGTCATTTATTTCTCTGACCCCTCCTTATCCCACTTAGGACCCCTCATCTCCTTTCCTAACGTCTTTCTTTCGCTAAGATCTTCCTCAAAACTAGATACAACACATGACCTCCAGTCTTCCAGTGTTTCGAAAACCCCGTATAAAAACAGTTGATTAGCGCTGTTGTAAGCTTCCCTAGTTTGGAATTTTAAATTGTTTCAGTTTTTCAACTCTTAGTGAACTTTCACCACAAAACTTAAATTTAAAAATTTTTTAAATAAAGAAACCACCCCTCTTAACCTTTAGCCCCGCCCATTACCCCCACCCGCTTCCACGGGAAACTGCAGGAAACCGGAGGGGGCGGGGCGGTGACGTCACGACGCCAGTGCGTCACCGAACGGCGGCGGCTGCGGCGCTGGCGGTGGCTGCGGCAGCGGCGGCATTTTAGTCAGCAGCGGCGGCGGCAGCGGGCCTGTTGCTGCTCCTCCCAGCATCCCTGGCGCGGCCATTTCAGCCCCATCTTGGCCGAGGGGAGGGAGCTGCAGCCGCCGCTTCAGCAGTTTGAATTTCAGTTTCTTTAGGGTTTACGGACCCGGCACGCTGAAGAGGAACTGAAGAAGCCGCCGCCACCGCTACCTCATATAGCCGAAGCGCTCGGCTCGCCGGCCAGCTGCCAGCCGCCGCCGCCCCTCACTCCGCGGAGCCGCGAGGGGAGGCCGAGACTGTCGCCGCCGCCCGCCTGCGAGGGAGGCTCCCTGTGAGGGGAGGACCGGCCGGCTCTCCCCTCCCCCGGAGCGGGCTTCCGCTTCAGACGGTCGGCATGTCCCTGGGGCTGAGCTCCGGCTAGAGCCGGGGAGTGAGGGCCGCCCGCCCGCCCGCGCGCAGCCCGCCGGCCCGCCGCTCCTCCCTCAGCTGCGCGTCGGAGCGCCGGGCGCCGCCGCCAGCACCGGCAGAGGAGCGCGAGCGGGCAGCGCCGCCCCTCACGCCGCCGCCGCCCCTCCGCCCTCCCACTCCCACCCAGCCTGGGCCTGCGGAGCGCGAGCACCAAGCCGGACTGACTGCGGCGACCCGCCCCTGGGATCGCGCCCCTGTCGCTGAGGGGACTGAACTGAGGCGCCGCGGCTGCGGGCGGTGTAAAGGAAGGAGGAGCCGCCGCGGGAGACGGGCAGAGCCGGAGAACCAGCCCGACGCCCGGGGGAAACGGCGAGGAGGATGTCTCGCCGAGCGGCTGGCGGTCGAATCAGTCCGTGACTCCGCCGAGGCGGGCCTCAGACCCTAGCTCCTAATCGGACTTTGTCTTTGGGGCCCGGCTCTGCCCTTCCCGGTTTCTCTCAGGACCCGGAGGAGGCGGCGTGCCTCTCTGCCCTCCAGCCTTCTTCACCATGTCCAAGATGCCGGCCAAGAAGAAGAGCTGCTTCCAGATCACCAGTGTCACCACTGCCCAGGTGGCCACGAGCATCACCGAGGACACCGAGAGCCTGGACGACCCGGACGAGTCACGCACAGAGGATGTCTCCTCCGAGATATTCGACGTATCTCGTGCCACAGACTACGGCCCTGAGGAAGTGTGCGAGCGCAGCTCCTCTGAGGAGACACTTAATAACGTTGGGGATGCAGAGACCCCCGGCACCGTCTCCCCAAATCTCCTCCCGGATGGGCACCTTGGTGTCGCCGCGGCCCTCACCAGCGGAGGAGCAGCCGTTCCAACCCGGAGTGTGGCTGCGGGCCTCGTCAATACACAGGCAGCGGCAGCCACGCCAGCACCCGCCCCCGGGGCCCCGGGTGGCCCCCAGAGCTCGGGATCCTCCGCCGGGCCGGGGACTCCAGTTCCGGCTCAGCCCCCCACCGCTTGCAGTTCCCGTTTCCGCGTGATCAAGCTGGACCACGGGAGCGGGGAGCCCTATCGACGCGGCCGATGGACGTGTATGGAATACTATGAGCGGGATTCCGACAGCAGCGTCCTCACGAGGTCCGGGGATTGCATTAGACACAGCAGTACTTTCGACCAGAACGCGGAGCGGGACAGCGGCCTGGGTGCGACCGGAGGGTCGGTGGTGGTGGTGGTGGCCTCCATGCAGGGGGCGCACGGGCCCGACTCGGGAACTGACAGCTCCTTGCCTGCTGTGTCACAGCTACCCCCGTCGGAGAAAATGAGCCAGCCCACTCCGGCCCAGCCGCAGAGTTTTAGCGTTGGGCAGCCGCAGCCGCCGCCGCCGCCCGTAGGTGGGGCTGTGGCTCAGAGCGCGGTTCCGCTGCCGCCGTTCGCGGGAGCAGCGGCCGGGCAGCAGCCAATGATGGCAGTTGTACCGCCTAGCCAGCTGCCGGCAGCCGGGCCCGGCGGCTCCCCCCCGGGACCGGGTGGACCCGGTCTACCGCCAACGAATGTAACCCTGGCGCAGCCGGCTGCGTCCCTACCTCCGCAGCCGGGCCCGGCAGTCGGCGCTCCCTCGACACAACATTCCCAGCACTTCGCCTACCCCCAGCCTCAGATACAGCCTGGGCATGTGCTGCCGGGCCAGCCCTCTGGCCAGAGTGAGTACTTGCAGCAGCACGTGGCCGGCTTCCAGCCGCCGAGCTCAGCGCAGCCCTCTTCCACCAGCGCTGGAGCGACAGCCCCTGCTGGGGCCAACTTTCCCGTGGGCTCCGGCCAGAATGCCTCTTCGCTAGGTGTACCGATCAGGAGCACGTCTTCCCAGCCCAGTGAAGCTGCGGCTCCGGGACCGGGACTAGCACAAGGCGGGCAGGCAGCGCCTTGTCAGCCGGCTGGAGTGTCCCCGGTTGCGGTAGGAGGCGTGGTGCAGCCGGGCATGGCTTCTACCGGGGCTGGACAGCCTCAGTCCTTGCCTCCCCCGCAGATCGGTGGCAGTGCTCAGCTTTCAGCAGTGCCTGGTGGCTCTCACACCGTGGTGCCCGGAGTTCCAAACGTGCCTGCTGCCGTGCCCGCTCCAAGCGTGCCTAGTGTGTCTACTACTTCTGTTACTATGCCAAATGTACCTGCGCCCCTGGCCCAGTCGCAGCCGCTGAGCAGCCATACACCAGTCAGCAGGAGCAGCAGTGTAATCCACCACGCTGGGATGCCCTTAGCTCAAGGCACACACAGTGCACCAACAAGTCTACCACAGTCTGACCTAAGTCAGTTTCAGACTCAGACCCAACCTTTAGCCGGCCAAGTTGACGATACTAGAAGAAAATCAGAACCCCTACCTCAACCACCACTTTCTCTCATTGCTGAAAAGGCTGTTGTGAAGCCACCTGTTACAGATTCCCTGGCAAACCCTCTTCAGTTAACACCTATGAACAGTCTTGCCACCTCTGTGTTCAGCATAGCTATTCCTGTTGATGGTGATGAAGACAGGTATGGATGTCTTTTTTATTAAAAATTTGATAAGAATGGCCAATTTGGGATGCAATTTTCGCAGATTTTTTTTTAGTCTTTTTAAATCTAAAACTTAGTTTATGTTTGATAAACATTGCTGAAGAATAATAAGAGTTTTTGTTTTTTTTAAAGCATTAAAATGGGTAAGAATGCATAAAGCTCCTAGCTACTGTATTCCCATAGAGTAGGTCCTTTCTTAAACATAGCAGTCATGTACACTTTTGGTAGTTTTGTTAGCTTATGTGTTAAGACTAAGATAGGAATTTTTTAAACAATCCTTCCCTCTATGTAAGGGATGCTTTATTAATGATTCAAGTGAGCCCTTTGATTACTTTTTTAAAAATGGAGAAGAAAGAACCCATATAAGGATCTCCTCCTTTGTATCTGGAGAGTCTGGAGAGAGAAAAGTGTAATGTCAAATCCAGGCTTTGAAGATCATTAATTATGAACTAAGTGTTCAGCTTTTTAGTGGGGTCATGAAGTTTCCTGGTGACTCTTTAAGTTAACTTTTTGTATACAAAGCAAAAAATATATTGGAAAGATGTTTTTACTTTCCATACATCTTTATGCTGTGGCAAGGGAGGTGTGAGATTCTTTCATAGTACTAAAAACTTGTTTTTAAAGATAGCAATTTATAGTAAAAGTATAAATGTCAGTAGTTGGCTCCCTCTATGTAAGGGATGCTTTATTAATGGTTAGGGTGAAAAGTGAAAACTGGTGTTTTGTTATACCATTAGCTATCACTGTTGATGTTTGACTATAGTTTAAGGAGAATTCTTAGTGATTTTTGAGGAAATATTACATGGAATTTTGATATACATTAAAAATTTCTTAAAACTCATACGTTATAGTGTTTTTAAAATTTACAGAGAAATACATTTTTTACAGTCACATGAACGTACTGAGTTTTTTGAGGAGTTAGTTTTAGGAGTGTTAAAAGATCAAAATTACTTTTATGGGTTCTAGAATAATTGGCTTGAAGAATACAATGTGATGTTAAAATTTTTTTTTTCCTGTTTCATAGTTTCAGTAATTCCCATTTCTAATTAGCATAATATTTTTGTTAAATGGTGATGTATGAAAAATGCTCAGTAAAATTCATCTGCTTTTTGGATTGCAAGTTCATCTTTTTTTGTAGGTGACTTGCTTGTGGGATTCATGTTTCACTTAAGAACTCTTAAAGAATAATATAAATGAGTTCTCCTAGCTAGTTCTTGAGAAATTTTATATGGATGTGATCACCAACTAAAGAATCTGATTCCACAAGCCTTTCAAAATATTCCTCATATTTATTTGGCTGTTCCCATTTTCACCCATCGGGACACATTTAAACTTGAAATAAAGTTTTTTTTTTTCTTTATCTTTACTAATAGTCAACAGGAATAGTGAAACAGAAATCTTCCTTTTTCTAGCAGCTAGAAGCCAGTTTTTCCTGATAAGTTTGTAAATAACCTTTTGATTACTTTTGTGTTCCTGTACATTGCCCCATATCTTTTCAAGAAATGACTATGGCTTCCCAACCTCTTTTCCTTTCCTTTAACATACATGTCTACAATTGAAAAATATATTTACCCTCCCCTACTACAAACTTCTCTCAGTTTCAGAATGTGTAGTTATATGCCTAGAACCTTAATGGGATGATATGGCATGAAGCAGAGATCTCTTGGCAAGTGGAAGCTCCAAAATGCATTCCTTAGGTTATAACTTCATTACCACAATGATGCATTTATTTTCCTTTTGTTGTATTAAAAGTTGGTAATCTCATTACAAAACATGTGAATGTTTGAACTGCCAGTACTGCTGTATCATTTTTATCCTTTCAGCAGTTCGGCTACAGCATAAGTGTATAGTCCCATTTTAAAGATGGCATTTCTCTCCCTCACCCTAATCTCTTAAAATCTACATTGCTAATCCAATGTGCATCTGCAGTGTTTGTTATGGTCTTTCCTTGGTATTTAATTTAACATGTTAGTTTCCAAGATGTAATCTTACACATTTGACATTTTATCACTAGACCAACACACCTGGTGAAGGAATGAATCCATTAAGTAGAAACAGTATTTTTTTTAAAGAAAAAACTTTTGTAAAAGAGAGGACATTTTAAAGTTTGATGCATGAAATTAAATAACAGTTTTCCAGGCATATATTTAAATTGCCAAGATGAATATGTTACAGGGAACAGTACTAACTAAAAATGTTAATATGGTGATTTTGGGTCTCCTTAAATTAAAATTTGCTAACATTTTATTTGCAATCATTCAAATGTAAAATAAAATTGCAGTGTGAGATCAAGAGTAATTAATTAAACTTTGTGAATACTTTGATAGATTCATGTCCTTACAAAATTTTATAATTAACATGTTTGCTTTTTTAACAAAAAAATTAGGATTTTATTAGATAGTATTTTGAGAAATGGAAGGAAAATGGGAGATTAATAAAAGCTGAAGTGGATTTTACATTGATACATTAAAAATAGCTCATGATTTTGGATCAAATTGGGATCATTTACATTGAGTCTGACATCATAATATCATTACATCTTTAAAAGGACTGATAATTGTATATGCAAAAAGTTTTCAGTTATCATTGCCTGACCCTGATATCTTTGTAGACATTCCCATTAGTAAGGCATATGGTTAGCTGTTGAAACTTTTTCAGATTAATTTTGTATAAACTGGTGGATGTAACCGAATGATGATTGAAAATACAGTTGTGTGGCCACTTTTACAGTGATCTTTTAAAATTTTGTTTAACAGAGCTACACATTTAGCAGACGCTTTTACTGTAAATAGATACATAAAATTTACTGGCCCTAAAGAGAACACAGTACAGATTGCTTTCCATAGATAACCAACCAATGTGAGCTCAGTAGGCTGCATTCCAGGAACTCATGAATGGCTGCAATTGTGAACTGTCAACTGCAGTCCAAGACTGTTGAAAACCTGATTGTAAAGATCCCTTAGTGGCATATATATCTCTTAACCTTGTTAATGGTTTTATTTATGTAGTTTGTTAATGGCTACTGATAAAATACTATGAATTGTGAATGCTAAATGATGTACTCTAGCCTGTGCTGGAAATACAATTTTATACATATAATTTTTTTAAGGAAGGTTTTTTTTTTTTTTAACTTGAAGTTTGAGAGGATCATGTCTTCTAAGAGGCAGAACTGTCAACCAAGAAGCACTTTTTAGAACTATCTTACGTTTAAGTCTAAAATTGTAGAAATCATTTTGCTTCTGTGTGTTATAACTAATAGGTAAATCACACACTAGATATATTATTCAAGTCATGGGGCTTCAGGTGTTACAGTTAAAGGTATAGTGCTTGGCTAGCATGTTAGTTCCCTGGATTCAATCCTCAGTAATTGGGGGGAAAAAGAAAGAAAAGAAAAGAAAAAGTTCACAATTTGGAAATGATGTGATACTGGATTTATAGATCTGCTACTTGGGCATTTGGAGTAGAGTTTATCTTTTCTCTGTACTAGAGAAATTGGAAGTAATCATGTTTTGTAATCACTACCACTAGGGAATAGTAGCTTCACCAAGGTAATGGTAAAAAAACAAACAAGTAAATCTCTTTCCTATTAGAGGAATAGGTTAGGAGAATATAAAAGAAGTTTGACTTTTTTCCCACTAAAATGGAAATAATCATGATGGAAGAAAATATAGTAAGATTCATCAAAAATACGGTCTTAAAGGATAGGATCGCCTGGGGAGATAGCTCAGTAGAGTAAGTGCTTACCTGGCAAGCACGGGGTCCTGAGTTTAATCCCCGGTACTGGAAAAAAAAA
>NDGN011351715.1:0-18623 GCA_002564285.1 Tympanoctomys barrerae | reverse complement strand
TAATCCCAGTGCTTGGGAGACTGAAAACAGGAGGATCACTATGAGTCCGATCTACGTAGTGAGACCCTGTAGGCTCTGTAGACTCTGTCCTAAATATGGAAAAAAAAAACCCTCAAAAAATAAAAAAAGAAAACAAACAAACAAAAAAATCCCTTCAACCCAGGTTTTAGTAGATCCCTTGACTTTAGTACATGGAAAAATGAAAAAAAAAACTTGACTTATTGGAGTTGGAAGCATAATAATGAAACAAAACTAATCTTAAAGCTTCAAAAGACCCGGTTTCTATTCTACTCTTGGAATAATTCTCCATGTGACTAGGGGAAGCTGGCACCACCTTTCTGGCCCTGAAAGCCCCTGAGTTAGTTGAAATATCTCTAGAAACAATAATGTACAGTTATTGCTCATCACCTGGATAGTTATATAATAATAAGCACATAAGAAAGAGGCTGGTACAGTCTTATGCGGAGTCGTATAACCTTATTATCCACCAAACCAGCAGAGCTTTAATTTGTAAACAGATTCCCCAGTTCTGATGTAAAAAGACAATTACACATTTTATGACCTTCATTTTCAGGTTGTCTTAAGCAGCTTGGGAAGCATCCTTTACTCCTACAGGAAGGATAATGAATTCAGCATCTCTGAGAGTCTTTTAGTAGGGTGCTGAGGCCAGTATGTGTGTGTGATATCATGGTAAGAAGAATTTATCGAGTGCAGAGAAGGAAGAAAAGCTATAATCACTGTTCCTGCCGGAGCCTCCCCAGAGCCTCCTTAGTTAGCAGCCCCCGTGAGGCCAACGGGCAGAGTTACGTTGTGCCATGGTCCGTTCCTGAAGCAGGGCCCTCTCTTTGTGCTTTGGAAAAGCCAGCTTTCTGCCCTATCCTCCTTTGTTTTGTTCCTGTGACTCTTATCTGATTATGAGTGTATGCATCTTTGAGTTCCAGTTGGATTTTCTCAGGAAACATCACAAATTTATGGAATTTACGGCCATAGGTTTTTGAAATGAATATGAAACATAAGAGTTAAGTCCCTCATCTTGTCAGGAGGAAATGAAGAAATGAAAAATGGAGCCGTCATTGCATAAATGCAACACTGAGATTAAGTCAGAACCCTGCTGGGTGTGGTGGCTCAGCCTGTAATCTCAACCATGTGGGAAGAGAGTAAGACAGGAGGATTGCAAGTTCAAGGCCAGAGTGGGGAATTTAGCACAGGAGTAGCTGAGGAGAGCGCTCGGCCAGCCTGCTTGAGGCCCTGGATTCAATCACCAGCACCACTGGTGCCCAAACACAGGAAACAAAGCCCCTGAAACAAACCCTGACCTCTGACCTGTTGCCATTTTCTTGTTAGAATCCCATCATCGGCTAAAGGCCTCTCGCACGACATATTTCTGAGCAACACTGTGTTGTGGCAAGTGTATGACACAAGCGGCTCCACTGCCTTTCCCTGAGAAATTAGTGGTGTTTAACACACAATTGTAATTGTGTGCTGATCTCCTTGATAAATTCTGGCTGACTGTTCATAAACAGAGTATTTGGAGTTGGAAGCCAGTGGCCTAGATGAAATATGACTTTCAATTATGCCACAGGCCAAGAAACAGAAATAAGAAAGCCACACCGAGGCAAGTCAAGATCTTTATTGGTGTGATTTGGGCATGTAGAATCAAGTGCAGATTCACACCTCATATATTCCATGAGCCCTATCATCCATCCCCCTCTGATTTATTGCTGGTCTTCGCAGCATGCACAGAACCTCTGCTCCTATGCTGTGGAAATCTACCCAAACAAAAACTCCAGACCTCTCCCTTTCCTGTCCTGCTGTATTAGGTACATTCTACCTCTGAGATATTTCCTCCGGGAACTGGATTCTGCCTCTTCAGAATGTTCAAGGGAAGGTTTGTCTCACCTCTGGCTTCCAAGTGGAAGGGTAGAGAGTGATAGCGCTTGTCACTTCCCGTAGCCTTGTTACGAGGAATATTTAGTGCTGCAGCTGGGAGGTGGGGGGCAACATCTACGATGTGAGGATGTCGCTGCCTGCGCCAGTGAGCATGGCATTGATTAGAAGCTGTCAGCCCCCCTACACGCTTCACAGGGTCCCACAAGGCTAACTACGGCAGGGGTGACAATGCATCAGGCAGGGACACGTGTGTTCTGTTAACTAACGCTGCAGTTTGAGCTCAGTTGCTTGCGCTTAACACATCTTGCCTCACCGGCTGTCAGGTTTTTCATTTTGGTTCTATGAGCCTCTAAGAAGACCTGTGGTTCTGCCTGGGTCCCCACAGAGTAGGTCCTCTTTGACCCAAATCCCCAACCACACACTGTGCACCTTGCGGCTTCCTCAGGGCAGGGCCTGCTCTTGACTTCCTCTCTCCTTTGTTTACTCAAAGAAAATTTATTGAGCACGTACTATGGAGCCAGATATTGCCAATGCTTGGGATGGAGAGTGGATTAAACAACATGCCAGACCTCTTAGAACTTGGTGAGGTCAGAAATTGTCCCTCTGACGGGTGACAGATGAGCTTAATTTATCAGTATGTCCCTTGTACCTGGACTAAACATCCTTCCTCTGATGAACTGCTCATCACCCACTGTTGGAGGAGCTCCAGGGAGTGGATCTAATAAGGGCCAGGCATGGCTTCACAGGGCATCAATTATTGTCCCTGTCCTGATCATGTCCCCTTCCTCCTGGTGGGCTGCTTTCTCACTTTTCGTTGGTCACTCAGACCGGAATTCTGTGAGTTCCTTGCTGTACAGTGTGCTGTTCTACTCTCACTCCTCCTGTCCTGATGCCTGGGATATCTACCTCCCGAGCCTCCAGGTTTTCCCTTAGGGATCGCCTTTCTGGTTCTGCTTTGCAAGAGGGAGTGCTGTGTGCTTTCCTGGCATCTGGGCATGTCCATAGGGCTGTGTGTTGTGTCATTGTACAGAACTGGCTAAACCAGAGTGCCTGGCAAGCACTGAGTACCTTTTGTGGGCCACACATCCTTCTAAGAGCTTTGTGGATATTGAGCCATTTACTTGTGTGAAGAGTTTGAGGAGGTACCATTGTCATTCTTGTTTACCCGTAAGAAAATTCAGATAGCCAGGCAGGTGGGCCTGGTACCTGTGGGGGTTAACCAAGGCCTTTAACTGCCACCATTGTCTGTGAGTTTGCCAGCATCTCCAGATGTACTATGGGCTGTATGAGGACAGGGGCTGTCACATTACTTCCACATACCATTCTGGCACAGAGCTCAGCAGGAAGTACATGATCAATTAGATATTTACTGGATGAATGAAACTCAGCTGAGTGTTCCAGGTGGTAAAGTATTGCTTTTTCTTTTGGCAGTGAGGTACACCTGCCCTTCTCTAGCTTCCATGGGGTCCTCCTTGGTCCTACATGAATGTTCTGTTTTGGCTGGAAGGGAGCATGTGATTGGCTTAGCAGAGCAAGAATTCCTGCACTGTGGCTGTTTCTCTTTGGGGCTATGGGTTTTCTCGTAAGCTAACTTCTGGGAAAATGGCCTTGGAAATGGAAATGACTCCACCTCCTTCTTGGACCAAACACAGCTGCTGGGAATGCTGTCCAGCTGTGGAAACCTGGGTGGACATTTCTGGTGATTGGGTGGGAGGCTGGCAGTGCATAGGAAGGTGTGTCTGGCAGTAGCTAATCCTGTCTCTGTCCCCACCATGACCATTGTGATGGTGTTGAGGGCAGGAATCCACTCAGATGGCAGGTTATGGTGATCTGCTGTGAATGGTTTAACCCGGGGGCATGGGCCATCTTCATGGGGGACAGTTAGTCAGTGATAGTCTCAGATTTGAGGGAGCTGGAGGCCTCTGTGTGTCACTTGGCTTCCATTTATTTATTTTTATATTTTAGGGAAGGGTCTACAGGATGTTCAGGGTCTCGCTACTAGATCAGACTCGTAGTGATTGTTCTGTTTACAGCCTCCCTAGAGCTGGGATTACTGGTGCGTGCCACTACGCCCGGTCTCAATTGCCATCTCAGCGTGCCTCTGGGGCAGGGCTGGCATGGCAGGCCAGATTGAACCCCTGGCCCCTGTTCCTGCTTGCAGGTGCTTTAATCTGCTGAGCTATTTGGCTGGCCCTTTTGGCTTCCCTTTACTTTGGCATTAGACCAAGTTTATATTTCTGGTGAGCTGCCATGCAGTTTTAATCCTCTGAGAGTGGCCTGTTTTCCTCAGGGGGAAATGGACACACCAAGGGGCCTATGTGTCAGTACCCTTGATGTAGGATTCGAACCAAGACAGACGGAGCTAAAACTTCTGGTAGGGTCGTTGGCCTCTTGAATCCATTTTAAACCATGGAGTAACAATATATCTGCCCATGAAGTGATTGTGATCATCTTACACAACACTAGCCCCAATGCCTGTCTCATGATACACGTCAAATACTGGTTCCCTTTTATTCTTTCCAGCTAACATATGGGAGCTTAACATTTGTTATTGGATGACAGAAGAAAAGGATGCATAGGCTGGGGCTGGCAAATGGAGAATCCATTTCTTACAGAGGAGAGAAACATCAGATTCCTGCTCCCCCATCATGAACTCTTGGTTCAGTTGGACAGGTGTCCTGTCTAACTGAAGCGGCCCAGCTTGTGTGGGTGGCTGGCTTAGCAGTTTAGGACTCTGCTCAGGGGTCAGTCCTTTTAAGGAACCCTTGCACATTACTCATGGTTTAGCTGTTTCCTTCTCTCTTTCTGTACTTGTACTTCATTGAATTATAAATATGTACACAATATAAAAATAGTGCTGCTGCATGGCTGTATCTCTAGCAGGCCAGTCAGGGGCTAACATATCTTGCCACTTCCAGGCTTTACTTACCTAGAGCCGGGCTGCCTGCCACACCCCAGGGAATGGTGAAAAATGTCAGTGAATTTATCAGTTATGGCTTGGATCCTCTCTTTGTCTCTGTCTCTCTCATCTATCAATCATCTATCTATATTTGTCATGTACCTATCATCTATATGTACATATCACCTATCTATGCATGTTATCTATATATCATCTATGGCTGTCATCTATCTCTATGTATCAACTACCTTTACCTATCAACATCTATTACTATCTATCTATATATCTCTCTACTGTCATCCCCTTATCAAAGCTACTTTTGCCTTCTTTCATCAATTTATATCATCTATCTGTGTGTCTCTATTTATCATCTATAATGGAATGGGGGTAGTAGATAAGAACTTTGACCAAATGGAGTATTGTGGGTGAGCGAATTAATACATGTGGAATTTGAGGACTAAAGCCTCACCCATAAGAAATGTTCAATAAATGTTGCTATCATCATATAAAAGACCCAGGATTTTAACAGCTCTGGCGTTGCTCAGATTCCCTGAGCTGGAGTCCTGTTTCCATCCCTTACTGGTTGTACGTCCTTGGCTAGGTTGACAATTTGAGTCTATTT
Source organism: Tympanoctomys barrerae (assembly GCA_002564285.1). Classification (NCBI taxonomy): domain Eukaryota; kingdom Metazoa; phylum Chordata; class Mammalia; order Rodentia; family Octodontidae; genus Tympanoctomys; species Tympanoctomys barrerae. The sequence continues at coordinate 13,212 of NDGN011351715.1, read as the reverse complement.
CCTCATTTGCAGAGTGGTGATAATAAATGATTTTATGGGTCGAAGTAGGTGAACAATGAAGTGGTGCATGGAAAGTGCTAATGTGTCCTCAGGGAGTGTTGTTGCTCTTGTTTTATGATGCTTTATCTAACAATAGAGTGAAAGGAGGAGCCAGACTGGACAGAATGTCTAACCAGCAGCTCACACTGGGCCACCGTGAGAGAACTGTCATGGGTCACATAGAAAATATGCACCATCGTTAACATACATAAATAACAAAACTCCCTCTTTAAAAACATGATCATGCCCTAGGTGTATCCACACCATAGTCTGCAGGTTGGACACACCTGCTCAAGGTAGGAAATAAACAGGTTCCTACTGCCAATCATCCTGTGTGTATCCCACTGCCGGATGCAGGCAAGTGTCTTGTTTCCTAACTTGTCTTTCTCCACCTGACAAGAAAATACAGATGTGTGTCAAAGCTCAGCTCTTTGAGTCATTTACTTTTAAGTGTCATGAACCAAGTGCTACCTTAGGAAGAATTTAACAGAAGCCCAGGAAGGCATGGCTTCCCATTTTCCATGTCAGCTGCTGTTATCTGGCTATAACCTGACAGTACTCACAGGGGAAAGCAGCTCAGGATCCTTAGAAGCAAACCAAATGGTGAAAGGTGCCAAATCAGCTTTCAAACACAGGGTCACCAGGAAAGATCAGCTTCTGGTCCTGCTAGGATGCCATACTGAGATTCAAGGAGCTTTGGAATGGAACGTTCCACTTCATCATGAGGTGAAGAGCTGGAAAGCGATAAAAATGGTGGCTACTGCCGCTTGAGGTCTACTTCCAATGCCTTCCTTCCCTGACTCTGCCTTGCTAGGCTCCCTTTGTTTGGGTGAAGGAGAGGAGGGCTGCTCTTGCTTTGATCTGTCTGACAAATCCCACCTCCTGGCCTCAAGTTGCTCTTGTATGTGCTGAGGCCACATGGCCTAGTGCAGGGCCGTTTATTTGGAGTCCACAGGTAGACCGCAAGAGTGCTGTGGAGCCCTTAAGTAATGACTAAAACTGTTGATATTTGTGTTTTGGGGAACATTGTTGAATCTAATATGTAGAGAATCATGGAAACTCTGATGCCTCTGAAGGTATAAACCTTCTGCCATTCTGGCTACTCAGAGTCCTAAAGCTTGATGAACATGTTCCTGGTGGTACACAACATGATTTGGGTAGTACACAAATCCTTTTTTGTTACATGACTGGTATGTGTTTGGTGTTAGAAAAAACACTCGCATGTGATATTGCGTGAATATTATTTCTTTGGAGCACATTGTCTTGCTTTGAATGAAGCATGGGTTATGTACATGTATAGTGAATGCAGTTGTGAAAAGGAGGGTTGGTGCCTAATGTAAGCCCCCTCCAAATCTGGTGCAGTTAGAGGAGCTGAGTCCCAGAGAAGTGGAAAGGAGGCCACAGAGGAAGGGGATGGTAAGCTTAGGAGCGCAGCCCTGAAGTCCCTCTAAGCTATCACAATTCTCCCTGACCTTCTCAGGGCTCCTCTGAGAATGTTCTTTTTGCCCAGTGAGTTCCCACCTGGGCCCTGCGCTGCTTTCAGAGCAGTAGCTTTCATCCCAGGAAGACGAGAAGCACTAAGGCCGTCACACCTTCATCCTTGCATCACTCAGTGTGGAGATTTACTTGCTCATGCTTTACTGTTCCTGCACTTAGCTTGTGCCTTACAAAATTGTTATTTCTAGGTCGTGATTTCCTTACCATAAACTAATACTACATGGGTTACTGTTTAGAATTGAGACAATATGATTCTTTTATTATTTTTCTCCTCCAAAAAATACACTGAAAATGAAGACTTCTAATAAATTCACAAACTGAAAGCAAAATTTTCTTTAAGTGAAATACCCTCAACTCAAGCTGCTTCCCATCCACTAGACAGAAGGTAGAGAAAATGAATTGTTGAGGCAGATTCGGAGACATTAACTCAGGCCCAGCTTTCTAGACAGCATCCTCTTCCTCAATAGGCTTGCTCTGTAAAATTACATACATTTTCAATTCATGTAGGGCCCATTCCAGAGGTGCTCCATGCAGAACCTTCTAGAAGAAGCTTTCTAGAGGTCTTAAGTTAGGTCTTAAGTTGGGATTATGGTGGGGAGGATGAACCACATTTATTTTAAGTGTACTCCATTCACTGTGATATCAAACTGCTTTTCCGCATCTCCACTTTTTTGGAGGGAGAGAATGTTCAAGACTATTTCCCAGATATGTACAAGCTTAAAGTGGGCCTAGATGCTTGATCAGACTTTACAAATCAACATCTTTATTGGACATTTTTGTTCTAGGTACAAGGGAGACTGATGGTTTGCCACTTCTGGTTACCGAGATAGGAGGAGGGGAGGAGGCATCACAGGAGACACACCTAAGAACACAGCAGCTTTCTCAGAGCCAGGGGTGTCACTGCTTCCAACAGACTGTTTCACATTGAGAACCCCAAGCACTAAGTAACCAAGAGGCGGCCTTTGGAAGTCAGTGGGAGAAATAAGCTGAGAAAGGTTGAAGGGAAAAACCAAGGGACATGTAAGTAGAGGATTATATGGAGCCATTGAAAAGGACAAAAAGCAAGAGTAAGAAAGCAGCAGATGGAATCTGGCCCTGCATGGCCTTGCCACATAAACTCTGAGAAGCCCTGTGTAGAAAGCATTCTCTTTATGTCCCCAAAGCATTCATGATGCATCCTTGTTGAATTCTCAGGCTGTTTCTATGGCACTTAAGAGAACTGAGTATAGCATGATTCATGTGTCTCTTCTCTCCCCAGTCTGGGTCCTCTTCTCTGCCTCCTGTAATAAATCTCTGACTCAAGTGAAATTGTGAAAAATAAAACATAGAAAAATGTGGTGATGGAGGTGGAGAGGAGCTACTGGTTGGTTCTGATGTTTCACAAAACAGAGAAATCCTCTAAGAGTAGAGTAAACGGTGTTTATTTTTTTGTTGATTTTTTCAATCAAATGGAATTGCTTAATTAAAAAAAAAACTTATCGTTTTCCTTAAATACTACAGACAACCTCATTTTACCGCAGCAGACACCTAGAAACAAAACACTGGACCCACCAGAGAAAACTGGGCAAGAAAGCATCAGAAATTCAAGTCAACTATGGGAGAATGACTGTTAGCTGGCAGCTCTCAATTCTAAACAAAGTGGCCCAAGCCTATGGGTTTGACAAAAGTTTCTTAGAACTGGGGAGTTGGGAAATTGGACTCCTTTTTAATCCTCTTCCAATTGTTTTATGCATAGGGAAATTAAAGTCAGTGCATCAAATAAAGACCCAAAGAAACATGTAAAAACTCGTTTGACTAATATTCAGTATGTGAGATTAAGTAATAACTTGTCCTCCTAGTTAACCTTGTCCTGGAATATATATAGGTTATTTGTAGCCGCCACTGCTATAATATTTTCTGAAGGATGCCAAGCTGTATGCAAGATCTTTTTGCTAAAGTCCAGGCTGTCAACACTGATCTCGTCTTTTCTCCGCTTGCCCCCCACGCACACTTTTCGGGGTTTGAGGATAGCCCGGGGTTTGCTGTTTTCCCTCGAGGCCTCAAGGGTCACATCACGCTTGGTGTTTCGGTCGAACATCCTGAAGAAGTTGTTGTAGGACCCAGTCATGATGACACTGCAAGGGAGAGAGAAAATAGGGAGTGACTAAGTGTTGGAGAAAAAGGCAGTGACCTGTCCCCATTGTGTCTCTTTAGAGCAAACAACCCACATCCTGGCCATCTTATGTGAGACAGGTTTATTTAAATGAAGAAAAAAAAAAACGTATTCTGTACTTTGGCCATTGACTTCCACTTAAATCACTAAGAGCAACAAATTCTTTGGCTATGTTTGGAAAAAAAGAATGGTGATAACCCTTCATGTTATCTCCTTTTGTTCAGTTGTTTCCTTTTGGTGCTTTGGTTTACTGAGTCTGGTTGTAACCATCTCTGTCTTACCTACCTTCCAATAGAACTAGGATATTTGGAGGGGCCTGAGAAAGCAAGAACATGCTTGCAAACAGCAAACTGTTCCACATCTAGAAAGCACAGATGCATGGGGGATCCCTGGGCTGTCCAACCTCTAGGGCTTCATCCCATCTGCCTGGTGGGAAATGTGCTGGGAGTGGGCATGGTGGTCGTGGGCAGCTTCCTCCTTCCTAAGAATAGCTCTAAAGCCAGCCTTTGCCCAAAGCTTGTCCACACAATCGATGTCCTGGTCTTAACTCAGGAAAAGCATGAACAAAGTGAAATTTTCAAAGGATTGGAAATCATAAAGTAAGATTTTGTAATAAATGGTCAGATGGTATCTACATTTTTTTACAAGTTGTTATTTCTCTGGAGATTTACAGTTAAGAGAGTACTGAGTACCTAAAGCCCTCCAACAATGCAGTACTAAATCTTTAATGGTGACATCGGGTGGGGTGATGGGCTGCACACAGGCAGTCCTTGGGGGTGGTAGGTGTACTTGTCCTCAGGTGCCACTCCAGGGTGGCTGCACCCCCAGGGAGGGTGGGTGGCTGCTGAGTGAGAAGGGAAGCCCAGCATCATCTGTTTGTTCATGATTCAGGCTGTGTAAGGAAGTGTCAGGAAAACTGACAAGGCTGGGCCTCCCAAGTATTTTGGGAGGTACTTGGTTAAATGTGTAAGTTAACCATGGGTTAGGTTTTGTTACTCTGGCCCAAGAAACAGATGTGTTGAGGTGTATCTCCGTGTGAGAGTAAACTGTTAGTCTTTTGTCAGATAGGATGTTGGGGGCATCACTGCCATCATCTTCTTCCAACTCCCAAGACCCATGGCAGGGCGCTCCAGGGAGAAGTGAGGAATCTGCAGTCATAGTGCTGGGACTAGTCAGGCCCAGAGTCACAGATGGCCAACTCCAAGCCAGGAGCATGCAGGCACTTGGTCTCATTGCCTTTTGGGCACTGATGCTTGCTTCCCTTAATGTGGCCTAACATCTTTTGCAAGAAGCCAATGACATTGGTTTTTTTTTGAACATGTCTCTACATTAAAAGCACTAAAACCAAAATTTCTTCATTGTGATGTTAAGGGAAGAATTTTAGGAGTCAAATTCAAAACTTCTTTACTTTTGTGTTTATAATGTACTAATGTGAGGTTGGGTGGGTTACACTTTATCTCACTAAATCTCAGCTTTTCCTCAACTACAAAATAGGATGATGAAAACAATGCCATTGGATTGGGCTGGGGATGAAGTGAAAGGACATGTGTGTTGGTGCCTGGCACACAGATGCTGCATAAGTATTGTTTTTTAAATTCTAGCCTAAGATAGAAGGGAAGCTAGAGCAATAACAACCAAGATATAATAAACATCAGCCAGCTGTGATGGTTTATGTCTGTATAGCAAGAGGATCACAAATGTGAGCAAGTTAGTGAAAGCCTATCTCAAAAAAAAAAAAAAAAAAAAAAAGAAACCAAAACAAAACCAAACATACAAACACGGGCTGGAGATATAGCTCAGAGTGAAGGCCCTGGGTTCAATCACTAGTACAAATAAATTCTATTAACAAGACATAAAAATAACAGGGCTGGTTTCTTTTCCAGTTAGCTTTTGTTCTTTCTTTGCTCTCTGTCCTATACCAACTAGACAATATGACTTGGGACTTTTGGTATGTGGTGACCCCTGTAAGTCCAGCTAACCAGATGGTTTATTTGGGTCAGTAATGGAAGGAAAGATGTCCTCAAATTGTCAAGAGAGAGTTTGTGTTCACTCAAACCTTGAATGTCTTACCACAACAATAAAATCTTTTAAGTTACCGAGCACTGTTAGTTGTACCCCCTGCATCAAGGCACTAAGCCAGCCCCCGATAGCCCATACCTAGTTCCTGTGGAAGCCAGAGAATCATCTGTATTTGTCAAGCTGAAAATGAACTATAGGGAGGCATTATGAAGTATTGTTGAAATCAAAGGCCTTAAAACAGTAATAAATCACTTTGAGGGAATGTGATAAATGAAGCCGAGTAGAATTCAACTAATGAAGCACTGGGGGCTTTGGTGAGGTCTGCACTAACAGCTTTGAGGGATAATTTTTGATCTGGAAAGCTCACTTTGCAGTAAAGAAACTGTTCAGTTTGGAATCTGCTGGTGAGTTACCAGTGGTCTTCCTTAGGCAATGGTGACCCTGCCAGTCCTGAAAGGGAACCAGGGTCTCCTGCCTCTTTGTAGGCCTACCTTCAGGTTCCAGCCAGTGACACACAATATACATCCTAGATAGGCCTCGTTGTGACCTCCCTTTGGCTGTAACCTACCTAGGAAAAATTGCCCAGAGCCAGGTAGAGTCTATTTCTGGAAGGTTCTTCAGCCTCAGAGCCTTACTTACCTGTCGGACCCATTCCATACACACTCAAATTTGTCAAAAATGCAGTCATTTTCATAGAGGGAGCACAACTTGCTGCGGAGGTAGTCGTGGACCTGGAAGGAGACATTGAGAGGGGCAATCATTAGCTGTACAGTGAGCATTCCTGCTACCACCTCCTCTCGTGCTGTGAGCTGTTCACCTCTGAGTACCTGTGCCTTGAGTCAGATGGATCTGTGTGCAGGACTGTTGTGTTAGGATGGGTTGATGAGCTGCTCCAGTAGCCAGTGTGTATGAAACCAACATGGTTACACAGGGCCCAATAAGGGGTAGAGGTTGATTTGTCCTCAGGCACTTAGAGATACCATTAGCCAAGCTTTTGTTCAGTGACTATTTACTCAATGTCTGCTACTTGCTTGGGTATTTGCAGTGAACCAAATACCACTGTGATGCTTTCACTCCAACATGTGGGGAGAGACTGTGTCACCAAGTTAATGCATAACAACGTTTTATGTTATATTGAGATTATAGAACATAAGGGTATGGAGAGGGGTCAGGAAGTCTAGTGGGCACTATTTTATGTAGAGTAAGGTGTCAAGGTGTCAGCTGATAAGGTGCCATAGGGGAGCAGGAGTTTGTTGGGAATGAGTGAGCGATGATGATATCTTGGGGAACAGCTCTCCCAGCCTGGGGCAGCATATGCAAAGGCCCAGAGGTGCAAGTCCTGGAGGAAGTATGGTGGAGGGGTGGTAAATAAGTAGATGACCAGTTCAAGTAGGCATCTGCCTTGAAGAGGGTGAAGAGACACTGTAGAAAGGATCGCTAAGCTTGGTGTATTGGGATAGATTGGAAGGGGGAAAGGACAAGAGTGAGGAGACCAGTTATTACCCGGCTGACAGATGATGGCTTGGACTAGGGGAAAAGCAGTGGTAGGAAATATTCAAATTCTAGGTATGGTATAAGGAAAGGCTGTTAGGAATTGAGTTAATGCTGAGGTGCAAAGAGAAAACCAGGAATTGAAGCTGGCACTGGGATCTTTCTCCTGAGGAAGTGGAAGGTAGAAATGCCCTGCTCATTGCTGAGTACGATTACTTGGAGCTGAGTAGATGCTGAAGGGAAAGGTGCAGCATGGAGGGTGTCCTGATTCCTTCTATGTACATTTTCCAATGGAAGCAATAGCAGCAAAGTTAGAACCTAAGAGCGGGCAGGGGCTCGGCGCAGGGAAGCAGGCTGGGACTCCCTGGGGAAGGGAATGCCCAACGAGGCTGGGCAGCACCACTGGGCACTCTCCTCCCGCAACACTCAGATGCTCAGGTGCAGGTGCAAATAGGTTGATGAATAAGGCTTAGAGGGTAGAGTGTACTGGGTTTCATGCTTTGAGAGTAATATTTTTGGAGTTTGCTAAAAAGGGGTAATAAAATAATAAAAAATAAATAAGGGGCAATAGTCATCGGTATTTGCAACATGCTAACTGGTTATTAATGGCCCAGTACTTTATTTATACAACCTGATTTCATCTCTAAAGTATTTTTTTTTGGTATAGGTATCATCATTCCCTTTAAGGGGGCATGGAGCCGAGGGATGGAAAACGATTTGTCTAAGATCACAGAGGGGATTGAAGCCGGTGTGCAGGCTCTCAAGCGCTGCTGTTGTGCTCCAGCTCCTCAGCCTCACCTTATCAGGGGCTCAGTCTGAGGCAGGGGCCATGACAGTGAGCACAAGAGAGGTCCAAAGAAGGAGAGACACGAGCGGGAGAGGGCAGAGGGTCAGTATGAAGATGGCATTTAACTTTGGATTAGGAGTGATGGCTCACTCTCCCTTCCTCTGCAAATTGACCCCAGGATATTGAGCCAGCAAGCTTGGTTGTGTGCTGGAATCGGCAGAGGAATGAGGTCAGATTTCACCCCTGGTCCCTTGGATGTTTAGAATATTTGAACACTCTGAGTTATTTGGCCAGGGTAAATAGTTCTAACTCTACAAATAAATTTTCTTCACCTCTGGTCTCACTCTCAAACAGTTTTAGGGGAACTGCTGCTGTTAGGGTAGCAAGAAGATAGACCAGTGGTAGAGCTTCTGGCACTGGTAGATGGCTGAGGCCTGACTCCTGTCCTCCCAGAGGTCTTTCTGCTATAAATTAACTCATGGACGTCCCCTAGGGGCAGAGCTGTGACACTTCACAAACAGTTGGGTGGCTTGCAGCTCTCTCTGTCCTCTTTGTTAGGAGCCTTTCTTGATCTCTCTCCATCCATCTTTGTCATTTTGTCTCACAGACACCACAGGTGAGTGTAAGTGTTGGAATGTGTGTGCCATGGACAGATGGGTGTATCCCAAGGAACCCCCTTGCTAAGAACTCTTGAAATCTCAAAAGACAAAAAGTAGGAAGGATTCAAGGGAAGATTTAATCTGAATCATTATTTTTCCTTCCTGGCATGTAATGTCTGGGAAGTTCCTACCTATCTCCAATTGAGAGCATTGAAAAAAAAATTTAGGTACAAAGGTATACTGCCATTATGTGCTGTTGTTAAAAAACAAACAAACACAAAATCAAAAAACAAACACTAAGGCAAACCAGAGGAACTTTCTCCACCAGAAAAGAGAATAAGACATGCATAGGAGAAACAACTGAACCCTGGAGCTGGAGTGTTTTCATCTCATTCTAAGTGTTCTGACTACTCCTCTTTCCTATAATGCTGGTAGCTTGTGCATAGGCCGGGTCTCCCACCAGCACTGAAGCTCTTCCTTGTGGGAGCCTCTTACGTAGCTAATGGGCTGCCCATTCGGCCTAGTGAGGAAGTACACTAATGGTTTGTTTTTAAATTTCAGGTATTGAGAAATATCTCCAGTAGTGGGCTGCATCAGTGGTGGCAAGCCCATGGCACATGTGCTGCAGCAAGCTTTTTGCCTCAATGAAAGCTCTGAAAGGTTCGCCATCACTGGGCTAGACACAAACTGAGTATCCCCTCCCCAAAGACTCAGGATCAGAAATGTTTCAGGTTTAGGAATACTTGTACATCCACAATGAACTATCTAGAGAGGGGCCCTAAGTCTAATATGAAATTCACTTGTGTTTTAAGGTCTATGCACCTTAGAAATCACCTGAAGTTAATTTTATATAACAATTTCCTGTGTGAAGCACACGAAGATGGCATTTGACTTTGGATTAGGAGTGATGGCTCACTTTCCCTTCCTCTGCAAATTGACCCCAGGATATTGAGCCAGCAAGCTCGGTTGTGTGCTGGAATCGCCAGAGGAATGAGGTTAGGTGTGGAATTTTCCACTTGTATATCATATTGGTATTCAAGAAGTTCTGGAATTCAGAGTATTTTGGATCTCAGAATTGTGACTTAGAGATGCTCCATCTATAACAAATATTGTAGGTTTTGTGGGCCATACAGTCTGTGCCACCACCACTGAACTCAGTCAATGGGGCATGAAGCAGCCGTAGAGTCTGTAAGTGGCTGCAGGTGGCTGGTGCCAGTCAAACACTGTTTATGGAAAAGGATGTGGAGCAACTTGATTTGGCCAAGCAGTGAAATTCACCAACCTCTGTTCTTGAGGAAAATTTGACAGTAACCGAACCTACAGTTTCCTAGTCACAGAAGCATGCTTGAGGACTGGTCATGTGTGTGTAAACGTTCACAGTACGTGTATTACCACTCTTCTTGCTCATGCTCTTCCTCACTAGACTGAGTAGGATTTTCCAACACTATTGTAGCTGTCGACTGAATCAGAGTCTCCCATTTTTATATAGTATATTATCCATCTTTCATACAGTCTATTAACTTGACCTACTGATCTATGTTAAATGTTTTGGTATTTCATTTTAACACATGCGCTCTGATACCTGCTCCTTACTCTTCTGCAAAGAAGTTGATTGCCAAGCCTACAACCAGCTGAACATGGGATTCAGAACCACAAACTTAAAATGCTTTTTACTTCATGTCACAGCTAGCTGACTGTGTTCTAAAACTAGCTTCGTTCTAGAAACCTTTCCTTAAAATAAAAGCACTAATTGCTCTTGCCATGGTGTGTCCTAAATCTGCTCTTTCCACAAGCAGGCTATATTGCTGCCAACCACCTACACCCAGATCCAGTTCCCATTGCCCCTCTTCTGTACTGGGCTTGTTACACTGGAGACTTGTCTTATGCAGCTTGAAGAGGGCACTAGGGTCTGTCTTGTCCTTTGGCTAAAAAAATGAACGTTTGCGTCGGGTGATGCAGAGTGGAAGTCTGGGCAGGATTCGGTGGACAAGAGGACTCTGGTTTACAGAGGTGCTCCTTGAACCACAGGACAACAACAGCATCTTAACTACACATTGGGCCTTGAATCCTGGCTCCCACCCTCATCTCCAGTGCCTCTGAGACTAAGCTCATCTCCAGTGTCTCTAGGGTCCTCATCCTTCTCCATTCTTGGACTAAACTCTGGCTTCTTCTGTGACCTCCCTAGGGTGGCTTAATCTTTGCTCTCATTCCATGTGAAGACAGGGTAGTAGCTCTTTGCTGCTCCTGAACACTGTCTTTATTTCAAGTTGTCCGCTCCTTTGAAGTCACACATTCAAACTGAACTTCCTGCTATCCATCCTTCGGGCCAATGAAAGTTCTCTGAGTCTGTAGTGATGCAGCTCTGCTATGTCCATCACTATTCCCACCATGATTCTTGTGACTCAGATATCCTGGTCTCATTGTATTCAATGAGTTCAGTCCTCTGTTTCTGTGGTTACAGAATAACTGTCATCACTATAACTGTATCTCCTGAGCAACTCTCACTCTGTTGTTGCTTTCTCTCTTTTTAGTTTATTCCCTCTAGTATTTTGATTCCATCAATAATTCAAATCCATCAACCTGACTACTTTCTCCTGTCCACAATTTGCATTATAACTACCTTAGATTGTGATTATAATGATGGATTTAGCACTCTCCTTAGCATACATGTTTAACCAACTTCCTTTTTTAATTCTTTTCATTGCACTCACTTGGCAAACCTCAACTCTGGTTGAATCTAACTTTGTGCCCTTTCTTTACCTAGACCAGGCAAATGCTGCTGGGAAGAAACACTACCGCATAGATTTGTCTTTAAATCAACAGTATAAATCTCCTGTGGCTCTTTGAGCAACCCTATCTTCTTATTCAACTGGTGATCTTGCTTCTTATTTTACTGAGAAAATAGGAATCATAAGAGCATCTCTTGTTCCTCTCACAATATTTATAGTCTACTGTATCAGGAGCTACATACACTACTTCCCTTCCTTTGAGAGATGAATTGCCCATCTTCCCATGCAATGAACTGCATCCCTTATTGGTTTTCTTGATCATGCTCTATTTATATTTTCTGTCTCTCTTTACAGCCTCACTCCTCTTAGTTCAAGGTATGCTATAACTTCCTTCAGCCTGCATCCCATCCCAGAAGCTACGCTATTTTTCTATTTTCATTCAGACCAAAATTTGTTGCAAGAGCTGTCTGTCCTCTCAGTTCCATCCTACCTCTCATTCTTTGAATCCACTCCAGTCAGGTAGGTGTTTCCCATCCTCCACTTACTTTTCCATTAAGATTACAGGTAATCTCCATATTACTAAATCCATAACACTCAGTGTTTTTGCTTTCAACTTGGCCCAGTATTTGACAGTTGGGCAATTTCTTCCATCTCAGGCATTTCTTTCATTTAGCTTCTTGGACTTTGCTCTCAGATTTCCTTGCATATAACTGGCCACGTTGTAGCTCCATTTATTCTTGATAAGTCATTTTGTTAGTCTCAATTTGTCTTAGGTTACAGTTCTTGATCTCTCCTCTAATATTCTCATTGCCCAGGGACCTCTTTGAGTTATAAGGCTTTAAGGGCCCCTATGTACTCATGCACATCAAATTTATTTCTTGAGGCTAGAGTGAGTCAGACTCACATTGATCTATCTCTGTGGCATCTCTGTATGAATGTTTAATTGGTTTGACATGTCAAAACCAAACTCTTGTTTCTTCACCTAATTATTCAAGATCAAAATCTTGGGATGACCTTCAGTACTTCTTTTTTTTTTTTCCTATGGTACACATGAAATACCCTCAGGTCCTAATGGTTTTTACTATGGAAATATATAAAGAATCTGGTGACCTCCATTCCTGATACCTTCATCTAAGCTTCTGTTATCCTATGCTATTTTTTGTTTTTAGTACCAGCAATCAAACTTAGGACCTTGAGCTTGCCAGGTTGTGTTACTGAGGTATTTCCCTGGCCCTCCTTTTCTAGAATATTGCAATAACTTATAAAACCATTATTCCTGTCTTTTCACATCTCTTCTATGGCACCTTCAATCCTTCTGGAGCAATTAGTAATTTAAAAATTTTTAAAAAATTTAGTGATGGGGAGATGGCTCAGTGGAATAAGTGCTTCCCTGGCAAGCATAAGGGCCTGAGTTCAATCCCCGGTTCTGAAAAAAAAAATTAGTGATGAAAATGTTCTGAAATTAGATAGCAGTAATGGTTCTACAACTTTGTGAATTACTACAAGCCATGGCACTTATGCACTCTGTAAAGGTGAATATTATGTTACATGAAGCATATCTCAAGGGAACAAATAAGTCAAAATTCACTGTCTAGACTCTCCCTATCCTTTTTAAATCTAATGTAAGATCTTAAAATAGGACCAGTGTATCTCTGTCCCTTGATCATTGCTTCCATTTTACTCTTACCCACCATTGGCTTCTTTAGATCCTTTCTACTTCAAAGTCTGGTCTTCTTCTTTCAACTAAACCATTCTAAAACAATGCCCTTTCACAGAGAACAAATTGGCCAAGCAATGGCTGTGACTCATCCACATGGTTGACACTGACAAAAGATGTGCAAACTGCGGTACAGGGTTACAGGATAAATCCTGAGGGGACTTGACTGACCTTATCAGATA
>NDGN011351713.1:0-12083 GCA_002564285.1 Tympanoctomys barrerae | reverse complement strand
TGGGAGGCTGAAAACAGGAGAATCACTATGAGTCTGATCTACATAGTGAGATCCTGTAGACCCAGCACTAAATACATTAAAAAAAAAAAAAAAATCCAAACCCAGGCTCACTGAGTCTTCTTCCACAACCAGGCACATCCCTGGCCTTAGGATGTTCAGAGTGGAAGGGTCAAGGCAGCCTGAGACTACAGCTTTGACAATGACTAACCGGTATCAGAGATAGACACCGGCGCCAAGTGCACTATCAACTGAGGGGAGGCCAAGGAAGATTGCCTGTTCATAGCCCCACAAGCCTGGCTTTTATACACTGTAGATTTGGCCATAATCTTTTTAAAACCCTGGAATATCTACTATGCGTTTTCAATCACAGAAGGTAGAAGAGCTGGAAACTTCTATAAAGAGTCTAATTTACTTGCTGGAAAAGTAGAAGTGTCATTAAACAAAAGAATCAGTGATTTTAAAATAATATTACCATGCTACAAACTGTCCAACTTTCAAGTACATAAAAAATGTTTGGAAAGTAGCCAAAAGTAGAATCTAGATTATGGCCTGTATTCAAAGTGTCTTTCTAGAAAGCATTTTAATGGCAAAGGACATAAAACGAGCTGTGAACAGGAGACTAAAATTAGTTCAAACCACAAATAACCTAACATGCTTATCACTTCCTTATAATCAACCTACAAAAATTAAACATTGAAAAGCATTTACAAAACTAAATTGGCGCGATGCTAACTGAACCTTCTAACTTCAACAATATTGCTGCTTCTCCCTCAAGCAGACCTGGCACATCAACCTCCCTACGATGACTTTTACTAATTTGAAAAGTTCAAGGGAAACCACGACAGCCCAGTTTTGCCCAGTAAATAAAGCAACTTGTTCCACGCAGTTCTTATACTGTTAGAAGAGCAACCAACTCCTCCAACCAAAGCTAGAACGCAGTCAGTGCCAGCCCACACCCTTCTGCAGCTGCGCTCACTGACAGCTAAGAAAATTCTGGCCTACTGCAAACCAAAGCATGCGCCAGCTCCTCAAAACACCTATTTCCTTTTTGTTTTTTAAAGACTGGGCTCTCAGTGTTGTATTTCAGACTGGCCTCCAACGCACAGAGACCTCCTGAGATCTACCTCAGCCTCCTAAGTACTGGGATTACAAGCATGTGCCGCCACACTCGCCTACTTATTTCCTAGTTTCAAAGCAATGTCCTTCAACAAAGTCTGCTGGGTAACACGCAATTTGTCACCCTCAAGCAGTGGAACAAATTGCAGAAAACAGGCTGGCGTAGTAGTGCACATCTATAATTTCGCACTCCAGAGGCCAAGGCAGCAGGATGCCTGAGAGTGTGAGGCCAGCGTGAGCTACAAAATGAGTTCAAGATCAGCGCAAACTACATAGTGAGACCCTGTTCCAACAAAACAAAACAAACAAACAAAAAAGGCTCAGCTAACAAATCTGCATGCATGACAATAAGGTCCTAGTGTTGTTAAACTTCAGTTTGTTTTACAGTGTTTCCTTCCTCATGACAAGTGTTTTGATAAGTTTGTGATAAATTTTCTGGGAAACACTCATGCTCAAAGGGTGAGAGCAAGTGGCCAAGGTGCGTTCAGGCCTACCCAATGCTACTGTTCACACTTCAGTGTTGGTACACAAACTTTCAAAAGTGTTCTCAATAGCTGAAAACTAAGGGAAAGTAGCAGACTTGGGCAGTTACTTGTGGATGAACAGACTGTAAATGCCACTAATGGCACTAATATCCCTATTCAAGCCACGCTGCCCGCAGGACACAAAGGAGTATCTAGAAATGCTTAGAAATGATACCATGATTGGTACATAAAGGGACCAGGATGATCAGCGTTGTGCGATGTAGATTCTCAAGTTCAAGAAAGATGAAGACCCAGGCGTGGCGAAAGCTGCTGGCACACTGGAGCCTGCCCCGGAAATTTGGTTCTGCGCCTGTGAACCTGCTGTGACTGGATGCGGCTTCCTGAGCCAAGCACCAGCCTGCTTCACCCGGCTCCAAGGTCGCCCCTAAAGACCCTGGCACCAGGGAGGCAGTCAGCACCCCACGAGTGGAGAGGAACAACGGTTAACACTTTAACTCAACACTGCTCAAATCAGGGTTCAAAAAGAGAGAGAGAGAGAGAGAGAGAGAGAGAGAGAGAGAGAGAGGATGATGACAACAACTACAACAAAAATAAAATATCCTCCCTGAAAAAAGATCACTGGATGCCTTCTTAGAGGTCCTTTATCTCTGTGCAAAATTTAGCCACACAAACATTCATGACTCTGCAGGCATATTTTTTGCCTTTATCCTTTCAGAAGCAGACTGAGCTCCGACTGTTTGAATAGTAAAGCAGTACAAAATGCAGAAGGGATAAATATAACAGTGACAAATGTTCAGCCACTGAGGGAATTTAAAGCTCATTTACCGTATTACACTAAATCCAGCTTGCTTATTTGTTTTATTGAGTGAAGTTATATTCAGAAGTGATTTCATCCTTACACATTTTTAAGTAACCCATGTTCTTAAGAGAATTCCAACTATTGGAATAATGACTTGATGTTCGCTTTCCTGTAAGCAATTCTGTAATAGCGTATAATGCTCTCACTCGCCGGTCTCCAGAAGAACAAAAAACAAAAAGCTGTTTGCTAGAAATCAGTATGGCAGTTTTAAATAAGATTCTTCCACAGGAAGAGATGTGCCAATAAGAACCATTAAGAAAGGAAAGAAAAAGTCAAGCAAAAAATGTTTCATAACCAAGATTCTCTAATCACTAATACATTTAAAAAATATAACTGGAAACCTAGTTTAGCTGTGCTCATTTTCTCTTTGCAAGTGGTGTCGCTTACCCACAAAAGCCACAAACACAGCCCCGGATTTTCCTTCTTTATCTAGAAAAAGAAAGAAAGAAAGAAAGAAAAAAAAAAAAAAAACACCAAGCAGACCAGGTCTTAGGTCTCAGATGCAAAAGGGAAGAGGCCAGGGACACAAGACCACTCGACCCAAAAGTGCACTTTAACAAGTGGCTAAGCCAAGTCCTTGAAGCACTAATTGTAAGTTGCATGGGGTGTCTGTGAAACTTTACTTACTGCCTTGGTACAATCCTAAACATTCAAGATGAGAGACAGACAGATAGACACAGAGAAAGAGAGAGAGAGAGAGAGAGAGAGAGAGAGAGAGAGAGAGAGATTATGCTCAAGGACAAAGGCAGAGACAGAGACAGAAGCCAAATGATACCATAAGCAGTGGTAACTACATGCAGTAGGTCAACGCATTCTGGGGGCTTAACCTTCCTTCAGCTGCTTGGGCATTTAGGAGCCTTCCATTTGAAATGGTCTTGTTTCCAGTTTTCAGGCATTCAAAATTTACAAACTGTCAGCAAGCCACTCATGATTACTTTAAGCCACATGAAGAAGACAGCAGCAGCTAATAAACTATGAAGACCATTTCTACACAAAGCGCAGCATTATTTCGAAGTGCTGGAGACTTAGGTACTTTCTCCTCAAACACAACAGATGCATAAAGTCTCATCTTATTCAAATGAAGCCTAGGCCAGATGTAGGTTTCTTTCTAAAATTACAACACAAAGGGTAGCTCCTCTGTGTATCTGGCTGGGGCTGAACCTTTCGTAAATTCTCAAGAATCAGTTCCTCTATCTGTTACAGGAAAACCACCCAATTACTAGTTAGAGGAAAACTGCGAGCTGCATGCCAGAGCCATTCATTTTCCCACATCACAAATCAAACGAACCCCACTTATTAAAAGTGTTTAATGCCCCTTGTTCATAAAGTCCCAATTCTTTTGAGCTGTTAAACTCTACTGGTAGGCCTATAAATCGTTGCGCCTAAGTGTACCTCCCTCCACCTTATACAACTGAGTAACCACTGCAGCTTTTACAAGGATTACTTCAGGAACATTAAATTCCCTTTGTGAGGATAGGAAGGACTTTTATTATTTGACTCAAACTTAATGATCAGTTAGTCCAGGATCATTTTTACAAATGAAGAGACTGGGCTCCAGGAAAGGAAGAGATGTACTCTGCACAAGGGCTAAAGCTGCAACGACCACTCAGAGCCAGACACTGAGGACATTACTGTGTCTTCTAAATTCTTTTGTTTTGGTTTTTTGGAGACAAAACCTCACTGTGCTGCCCAGGCTCACCGCAAAGTCATGATCCTCCTGCCTCAGCCTCCTGAGTAGCTGAGATTACAGCTTCGGGCCACAGCACCCCACCCAGCTAACTTATTAGTAAGCAGATTACACTCTATTCTTAGCCCTAAGGGTGGTCTAATCAAAGGCCAAAAAATGCTTGCCTTTATCAGTTATAGTTTGAAAACAAACAAAAAACAGACTTTGGAAGGGTTGCTACTTTACGGAGAACCATATTTTCTATCCCACAATCAAAATACTTTGGGAGCCAGCTGCACACAAAGCCCCTCTAGAAGGCTTGTGAGAACAAGTCAAGAGGGATGAGGCCAGAATGATTCACCAACACTTACATATCATCTTCCTGTTGCCATAAGTTCATCTCGCGCCGACTACAAATGTGTTGTTAAAGTCGAACTTTCTATGAAACAAACTGATGGCATCAACTAGACGGAAGTCAAGCCTTTCATCCAAAGCCATTCAGCAGCTAACGCTAAATTGCCTCCTCAGGCCAGCACTCCCACAGTAGCCTCTACTGCTGGTACTAATGTGGACTAATCCATTTGTTTCGGTTATTGTCCCCCTCCAATGGGATGTGGGAACCTTTGTGATCCATCTCTAAACAACCAGACCAGCGAAGTGCTGATAACCGATCCAATCCCAACATTCGCAGCGCCAGGTGCACAGGCCTCAAAGGCAAATGTGATCATGGAATAGGTGACCTAAGGAAGCCTGGGCTCCAGAGACAGACCAGAGACACAAAGCAGCCGCTGTAACAAGGCCAGGGCCCTAGGCTGTGTGTAAACATATGGGACAGTGCCAAGCTCTAGTGGGACAGGACACTCATCTGGGCTGCGAGGTGCAGGCTGGGGGAGTGGGACCGGCCTCCTGGACAAGCGCTGAGCAGTGCTGCGGAGGGAGGACAGAGGCTGTGCTGGGAGAGCAGCGTGGCTGGAAGCAGAGCTCCGAGGTGGGTGACGGCTGCAAAGGAGCTCGGACCTGAACAGAATCATGAAGGCATCAGAAGGAGCTTCACAGGAGGGACAGGCTCGGACGTTTTCAAAATAAGTACTCTAGCAATAATGTTATGAACATACACAGGGGAGGGAATGGGGAGTGAGACTGCTGAGGGACCAGACTAACAGGTGACCAGTTTCACTTATTTCTGCTGCCTTTTGTGCAGTCTTACAGGCAAAACTGGAGAACCTATTCCACTGGGTGGATGCCACAGGAACCAACTGATGAAAGACATCAGAGGGCACCAAGAATTATTCCTAAATCCCCAACAACCCTGGTACGCAAAATGTGCACAGGGAATGGCTGGTGCCCAAGCACACCACACAGAAAACGACGACTCCGGGAGAATTCCAAGGTCCCCAAACACACACAGCACAAAGGAACATGCCCAGCCTGTTTGCCAGTACTGGTTAGTACTGGGAAAGGATTAACTTGAGCACGTAGTGAAGAATGTCAGATTATGCAAAATATACTTGGGCTTGGGGAAGCAGCAGAGAAAGTTTCTGCAGTTAAAAGCACAGCACAGAACAAAAACTGACAGAGATTCTGCAACCAAAAAGGTCAGGAAAGATCCCTCTTCTTAAAAAAGGAAAGGAAAAAAGAGGGACAAAAAAAGGCAATTCATTTAGCTCAAGTCAGAAAAATCTCCACAGGAAAACTTCATATTTAGTTCTATCACAAACTTTGCATTTAGTTCAGTATATATTCAATTAATTACATTCTTCAATACCACATTTTTTAAAAACAGGTTTTGAGGAGCTATTCTTACTAAAATATAAAATGCAATGGGTTGGTCTTTAGCAGCTAAAAACCATTCCTTTTATCCATTTACCATTAACTGTCAACTTTTTAGAACCGCGTGATGTACCAATCTACCATAAATGCGCTAGAGATGTCAAATAACGATAGCAGTAAGCTCTTCCCACCAGTTTCCAGTTATGTTCCTCACTGATTTAGCAATTTAGTACCAACAATTACAAAGGCCTGTACACCTTCCCCAAGTGATGAGCAGACACCTAAATTTAGTTCACTCAA
Organism: Tympanoctomys barrerae; assembly: GCA_002564285.1. Taxonomy (NCBI): domain Eukaryota; kingdom Metazoa; phylum Chordata; class Mammalia; order Rodentia; family Octodontidae; genus Tympanoctomys; species Tympanoctomys barrerae. Next base: position 5,887 of record NDGN011351713.1, on the reverse strand, counting down.
ACCAGGACTGAGCAAGAATATTTAGAGCTAATGGGTCACTCAGGATGACTAGAACTTCCCGATCCCCTCATGTCTTTTCCGTTTATCTTTTTTTTTTTTTTTTTTTTTTTTTAAGTGAAGTGAGTCATACTGCATAGATCTTTCTCCTCTGCACAAAATAGTGTTTTTCCTCTGAAGCGAGCCATGTTTAAACAAACATCATTGGGAAGTCTCAATACTGGTCTTCTTGGAATATAACATAAGCTGTATATGCCAGTAAGGAACTTCAGAGCATTACTGTTATAACATGGTTTTAACCTCATCAAGCAATAGATCATATTTCATAATGAAGGCAGCTATAAAAACAAATGTCAGTTGGAAGAGTGGTTCATTTTACAAAGCCTGCCTCTAACATGGAAAAATCTGGCCTTCACATCACAAGCTACTGTGGCTATCTCCTTTATCTGAAACAATCAAATCATTCACTCTGAAAAGTAGTGAACTGGGACAGAGAATCAAAGACTAGAGATGAGAAAAAGAGCAAAACACCTGACCCAGGCCCTCTTATACCACAAAAGAGGGCAGCATAGCATCTATTCTCTTCATTCATCCCAGCCCTCTCTTCTCTCATCATAGAAAACCAGTGCCTTTCCCCCATCTGAGCTCTCTCTTTTGGATAGGAAGACTAATTCAAGTCCAAGGCTTGATGAATACTGTACTACTTCCACTTTGAGATCAGATGACTATAAGTCATTTAAATGTTAAAAAACAATTCTTAAAGTCATCTACAGATGCTATCAAAGCAGACTTTTTATAGACCTAAATGCTTGTTAGCATTATGTGATTTATTAGCATTAAAGATTTAAAACATGATTGTGCTCACTTTATCAAATAGAGCTGGCAAAGAATCTTTGCCTGAAACATTTGTTTCCTAAGCTGCCACGTTCATCAGCACTCCTTCACCCTTTGTTCTTTTCCCATTTGTTTCCAAGTGCGCATCTTATTCCTCTAATTAGAAAAGTTAAGGCTGAGACATGACTATACTGCCTAGTTCACAAACTTTAAAGCAAAAGTTACACACTAATTTTCTAAGTACAATGGACTAGAGCACCTCAAAATATGAGTTTGTATAACTGCTCTCATTATATGCTATAAAGCATTAACTTTTTTTCAACTTCCATTTTCTAGCCAGCAGCAGGCACATTTCTTTGGTAAACCAACATGTCTTGGAAAATTAACCATCTTGCAGTCTCTCAAGGTCATTTGAGTTCTAGGTTTTAAACATTCCACAGTTGTTAAGATAAAGAGCCACTTTTCAATTTGAAAAGAGCTTCTGATTTTGATTTTAGAAAACGAAAATATTTGCACTGTAGAAGTGAGAAAAGCCCACAGCGACAATATTCAAGATCAAAAGAAACCACCTTCAGGAATCTGGCAACCACTGGGGGAGGGTGTCTTAATTACTTGTGGGATTTAAATGTGGTGGAGAAATTTAAGAACAATGAGGGGAATTAACTGAAGATCAATAGTTTGGTGCTGGTAGCATTCTTAACACAGTTTTAACAATGCTTTGGGTGGCAAGTCAGACCACTCTGACCTAGAAGTATAAGTCAAATTTGAAAAAATAAAATGAGTTTGTTCTAATGCAGTCGGTTTTAGTATAATAGATTCCCCTGAATGCATCTTCGAGTTACGGGGTATTTCACAATTGATTCCAACACTTTCACTGGCAACTGTCAGTGGAAAAGCCAGCCACTCTGTAGTCCACTGCATTAGATCTGATGCAGAGAACTTGTCTACATATTCTCAGTCATTGGTGGAGCTCATTCGATTAATTTACAGAAATTAGACATGGAATTGGAATTTTATATATTGATTGGTCATACTTGCACAGATGATAGTTAGAAATGTTAGTCTATCACAAGTTGATATGCCTTACGGCCCAAAGATCAAGAATCCTCCCAAACACTTGAAATCAAGGTTGAAAAAAAAGGCTTTTGCTTTTGTGTTAGTCAAGCATACTAAAGAACTGCCTAAAGCTTTCTCCTCTATTAAGTGAGACTCAAAATAGATTTTTAATAGATGAAGGATCTCACAATCTGCCTTTTGAGCCTACTAGCTGAAAACATAAGAAACTACCCTGTCCCTTTACACAAGTAACAAACATCTATTTTGTACCTCATTTATTTAAAGTACCGAACGAGTGTGGTTTTTGGTTAATCCTTACAACCCCCACAATGACATTTAATCAGCAGTATTCTCTTTAGAGGATTTGTCTGCTTGTGAAAGACCTCTTCATGCATTCAATCTGTTTTCATAAATTTGTGAGAAACCCTACCTTCCTAACTTTTAGGAACCATTAACACCCACAAGTAGAGGGGGGTCTCGGAAGATCCGGTCGTCTGAGCCACGACCAAGGATAAGCTGTTTACTGAGGAAAGATGCCATTTTTGAGAGAGTTAAAATGTAAGTCTACTCTACTCTGCCTGAAACAGTAGTATTTTGGCCCCGGGTAGAGTGGGTCCTGCAAGCCTCGCTGGAAGTCTCCAGGGTCTGATAATGTCACAGTCTGCTGCTCCTCCTCATCAGCTCACAGAGAAAACGTCTCTCCCTGGCAGCCCTTTCCCCTGCCCCTTCTCTCGGGCAGCAGGCTCTGCGTGCCACCACACTCCACCGCGGCCGGGTGTCGTTCCTTTTACAACACTTGTCACCATCTGAAATGACTTGCTTCTGGGTTCCACAGCATCATTCGACCCCAAGCTCCGTCGGGATCGGATCTCGCCTGTCCTGCTCAACAAACACTAACCCCGGTGCCTAGCACGGAATAGGCAAGCCAGCTGATGGCCAATAAATGAATGAACAGGAAGGGGGAAGGGACTGTCATCCCTGGGATTCGCCGCACACAGAGACAAGGGGAAAGGAAATGTGAAGGAAGGAGGGGGGAGCAGGCCTTTCCCCCAGGAAGACAAAGGAAGGGAGGCAGAGGTGGTCCGCTCCAGGAAAGGAAGTGGTGGGGGTGTTAAATAAACCCCAGGGGACAAAGGGTGGCCAGGAGGGGGGCGGGGTCGGGGTGCGAAGGACTCATGTAGTCGGTGGGCTAAGGAACCGAGAGGGCACCCGGGCCGGCGGGCGTGTGGTAGGTGGGGATCGAAGGGGACTGTGCAGTCCGGGCGAGACGCAGGCTCACCGCGGGGACAAAGAGAGACGGGGGTCGGCCTGTGCCGCCGTCGGACAGAAGTCAGGCCGCAGGGCCGAGGTGGAGGGCGGGAACCCCGGGGAGATCAGGGCCCGGGGCTCTGAGGAGAGGGTTCCCGCGGCCTAAGAGAAGGGCCTGCCGCGCTCCGGGGCGCTCCCGCACCTGGTAAATGGCCGCCCAGCTCCCGGTCTTGTCGATCTGCTCAAAGGCCTTTTCCATTTCCATGACGGGCCAGGGCGGTGCTGTGCCCCCTTGTCGGCCAGCTACGCCGCCTGTCGCTCTAGGCCGCGTCTCGCTCGGAGCCCCAAAGCCCGTTCCAAGCCGCGACTCCCGCCGCTACCGCCGCCCTAGCAGCCGCTGCTACTGCATGTCAACCCGGCAGCCGGAAGTACGCACCCCGCCTGCCGCAGGCTCCGCCCCCGTATCTGGAGAGCCAATCGTCACTCGTGGATGTCGGCAAGAACTTCCGCGGGGCGGGGACGGAGGCGGGGCTGGGGTAGTGGCCTTAGCCCCGCGAGACGTCTGGCTGCACAAACTGCCCCCTCCCCTCCCGAACTCCCGCCTTGGGCGTGGCGCACGCCCGTTGCCTAGGCGACCCTGGGAGCCCCGCCCACAGAGCGTGGGTTTACGAGGCCCCAGGTGGATGTGGGGTTCCATCATAGACTTGGCGGAGTGACTGAATGAGTGACCTTGAAGTAAACTTGAACGTTTCCTGCCGCGCCAGGGTACTGGCCGTAGGGCTTACAGTTGGAGCATGGGCTGAAGGCAGCAGGCTCCCTTTCCAGTCTCTGGGTTCTAGGCAGATGGCCTCCGTTTTTTCATGAACTTTAGAGCCTCACAGTAGTTCTCCAGCCTGCTGGGGAAAGCCCACTGGTCTCTTAGGGTAATGTCCCTGTCTAAAACACAAGCTTTCCGTTTGCACAGGAATGAACAGATGGGGTCCTGGGATAGCTTTCTGTGTTTCCCAGTGTATGGGGAAATCTTGCTTGGGGTGAACTCAGAGGAGGACAAATTCTGTGATGAAGTGTGTTCAGTAGTGCAGGCTGCTGGATCTCTCCTCCAGCCAAAGCCTCTGTGCAAGAATCCAGGAATCTGTATTTCTCTCTCTCTCTTTCTTGCTGGCTCAGCCTGCCCCAGGGGCAGGGCTGGCATGGCATGTGGTGCTGGGGATGGAACCGCAGTCCCTGAGCTTGCCTAAGTTTGCCTAAGCAGGCGCTTTAGACCACTGAGCTATCTTGCTGGCCCAGGTATCTGTATTTTCAGCCAACAACCCCAGTCAGCTCTAAAATTTGTGGTTCTAGAAGCATACACGAGAAGGATGAGACTGACTTCTTGCGGGGTCCAGTTTAAACCATCTACCTCTGTGCTTGGCGTGTCATATGGAATCAGAAGACAGTGTCATCTTAATCCTATGCCCTTGTCAAGTTTGCCCAGAGCACCTGCCTGGTAGTACAGGTTGAATTCCAGCTCATTCCTTGGACTACAACCTTTCAAGATGTTATTCCCATCTTATATAGGAAGAAACAGGCACAGGAAGGCAAAAATCCTTTGTCCAGAATGGCATTACAAAGTGGAGCCCACTGTGGTGGTACAGATTCTAGACATCTTTATAGGAGGGCTTGCTTTAGACAGGCTGCCTGAGGTCAAATTCAGGCTCTACTAAATACTTGTGCAGCTTTAGGTGAATTTATGTTTATCTCCGTGGCTTTGCTCTCTCCTTTATAAAATTGGAGTGATAAAGGTGATAACCTGATACAGGTGGTGGGAAGATTGCATGGTTACATATAAATAGTGAGCAGCTTGATAAATATTGGCTCTCATTATTATACACCTTCAAATGGCAGCAAGAGGAGAGAACAGCGAATTTTTACTGAATAAACACAACTGGGGAGATAGCTCAGTAGAATAAGTGCTTGCCTGGCAAGTTCAAGATCATGAGTTCAATCCCCAGTACCGCCAAAAAAAAAAAAAAAAGAATAAACACAACTGGCTCAACAGTAGGTGTCTATGAAAACTGAGGGTCCCACAGGAGGAAGTAATAAAAGTCGTCCATATTGGTGAAAATTTGGGAGCCCTCCACTCAAAGCCCTCTAAGCCTTAGGCCATTTAAATGATTCTCCAAGTACATGGGCTTTCTTGTCCTCATATAACATATTTGAGGACTAATTTGCCTGCAGCCCACAGCACCAAGAGCTCCCTGGCAGGAAAGAAAGTAGAGCTGGTTCTGTTCTTCTGTGTTGAGCTAAGTGAGTAAATTCCTAAAACAAAGCCAGTTGTGGTGGCACAGACCTGCAACCCAGCTACTCAGGAGGCTGGGACAAGAGCATCACAAATTCAAGGAAATTTAGAGGGACCCTGCCTCAGAATAAAATAAAACAAAAGGGGCTGAGTATGTAGCTCAGGGCTCTGTGGATTTAATCCCTAGTACCATGAAAATCAGTCAGTCAATCAAATACCCATTTTGAGCCCAGGTGGTCCTCAGACTTCAAGGAGTGCTGCTTGATGACAGGCACGGCCAAAGCTCTGCACCGGACGCGGTGGGAGAGCACAGGGTTGGGAAGGGCTCAACCGGGCCCCAGTTTGGGCTATTTCCTGGCTACTCTGGTTTCCTACAGCCGCTGTAGCATGTTGGCGGCCTACAATACTAGAACTGTATTCCCTCGCAGTTCTTGAGGCCCCAGAGGTTGGCATGCAGTGTCCACAACACCATGC